>JASPKZ010009997.1:60000-110427 GCA_030220185.1 Diploptera punctata | reverse complement strand
CCAGCGACCTATGGATTACTGAAATTATATACCACTATAGTCCACCGCTCTACCAATGAGCTCTTAACAACGATTGGCTAAAAAGTCGATAAGTCCGCAATCTATTATACCGGTCTTTATTATTTTTTTATGATTCTGGCCAGTATTTTGGAACAGAATTACGAAATTATTGTATTGTCATTGGTCCTTTACAAGTATACAAGTTTCAAGTAGATCCAATGTTTTTGAGTGGGTGAAAATCGTGTTGAAAAATTCCGTTACATAGAGAGATACAGGTCAAGCTAATATAAAGCGTTAAAATAGTAATACAGTAGTTTAATAATAATACCAACAGAAGATGTCCACGTTTTTTTGGGTATATTCTTTGGAAATAATGTACACATTTTGCTTAATTTATTTTTGTAGTCGCAAAATCTATCAATCTCCATCCATTATTTTTACAAAACATATACAAAATAATCAAATGATAATAAAATGGCTAGAAGTAGCCAAAGAAAAGACGACAAATGACCAGAAAAGCTGTTAGTGGCTTTTTAACAAATTTGTAGCTAATTATGTTTTGAAAATGGCCAGATCTAACTAACTACAAAGTGGCTAAATTGGCACACTGCCTCCTACGAGATTCCATCACACCTATCTTCTACGAAGATGATAAAATGATCCCACTACAAGCCATAAGAGACCTTTGATGTATTAGGAGATTTAGACTCCCATCGTTCTAGACAACCAGCACATGAGATCAACCACAATGTCAGCCCGCCTGAACGGCCATTTTTATCCCCAGAACATAGCCACATTTATGTTAGAAACTTAGACGAACAGAGCTTATGGTATACCGTAGTCAAAGCATTTAGATGAGTTTAAATGCCCTGATGCCGTCGGGAATAGAACATGTGTCCTTCCGGCTAGTAGCGTATTGTCTTAACTGATTACTCTACGGCGCGGCGTGACCCCCCTCCAATATCATAGCATCATTATAATGATAATAATCATCATCATCACTCCAGGGATTAGGCAATTGTCCGTTCCGACTTCATAAAGCATCAGCCCAACGTCTTCTAGGTCTTCCAACATCACGTCTTCCTCTTGCTTGATAATTTCTTGCTAACAATGAATATCTCCCCTTACTCATTCCATCCATATGATCAATACATTTCTGTCTGTAATTCGTGACCTTATCCAATAAAGGCTGTACTTCCAATTCTTCTCTTATATCCTCATCTCTTATTCTATCAAGTCTTGTACATCATTTTACTTGTCTTAAAAGGATGTACATTATAATAAACAGAAGAAATAAAATTTCATATGTTGGCAATCTTGCAGATGAGACTTATATGTTTTAGTTCAGTTAGAAAATCACTAATGCATTTGGAAGGCTATTTCTAAACATTTTATAGCGTTGCTTTAAGGCCTGACTCCGTCGAGAATCTAACCAGCGACCTTCCGGCTTGTAGCACATTACGCTAATTAATTATCCTACGGCGTGTACTCGCCGTTTCATAGTATGATTAAAACATAAATATACAAAATCAAAATATCATAAAGAGGCTCTTATACGAACGCAACTTTCAAGTTTCACTATAGTTAGTAACCTGTGCCTTCAGAAGGCTTACTTCTCAACATATTTTTATAGCATTGGTCCGGTTGAATAGTGATACATGTTTGTCTCTGCTTTCAAAGTGTTGTGGGTTTAGATTTGCAGAAATTAAGACAATATAAAGCCTATAAAATAACATGTGATCAAAATTTGACAATAAACAAACAGCAAGTTATAGTGCTGATATTACTATATAAAGATTTACTCGTATAAGAATAATGATATCGTGAAAAGAAAAATTAATGTCCGAACCAGGATTCGAACCGTGGACCTCTAGTTCTCCGTATGAGTGTGCAGCCCTCTACACTATTCTAGACCTGGTACAAACATTAACAATTCCTTCCACATATACAAATTTATAATTCTCGTTTCGTCCGCTGCCAGGTAGGTGTCACTACCATCGCCAACAGCCGGCTTCGTTTAGAAGTATCTGTATTTGAGAATTTTTACACCGCCACTTTTATAAGCTGTAAACGATTTTATTTAACATTTTCCAATAATGTTATTTTAACATAAAGTACAAACAAACATTCATTTTTATATATTAGATTATTCTATCAGTTATTATATTATATGGATGAGAAACGTGGACTCTTACTTTAAGAGAGGAAAGGAGATTACGAATATTTGAGAATGGGGTTCTAAAGAAAAAAAAATTGACCAAAGAGAGATGAACAGATAGGTGAATGGAGAAGAGTACATACAGTGAACTACATGGTCTTTATAGGAAGCCAGATATAAGAAGAGTTAAGTCTCGTAGACTGCGCGATGGGCAGGACATGTGGCACGAACAGAGAATGAATGAACTTGCATGGAAGCTTCTTGTAGGAAAACCAGAGGGAAAACTCCCAGTTGCTAGACCAAGACTGAGATGGGAGAATAACATTAACAATGATTTGAGGGAAGTAGATTATACAGGGAATGATTGGAAAAATGTGCTCAGGATAGGTATGTATGGAGAGTTTATATCCGCGCGGCCATGAACCTACGGGTTCGATAGTGCCAGTGAGTAGTAGTAGTTAGAATACTTTAGATATGTAGAAGTGTAATGTTTTATTCAGAACACCCTTTATAAGATGTAGTGTGCAGTTTCCGTTTATATCAAGAAGACCCTTATAAGCTAAATGACTTTAGCTGAGTAAGGTCATCACTAGAATATTGTAAACTGTGAGCCACCAAGTTGTTTTTAGGCTTCACTGGTCAGATATCGTAAACTTATACGTGCCAGTGAAGCGTGCTGCCTATAACCAAGGCATTATGATATTGCAGACAAAAAATAAGCTTCCAGAAAAATGTGCTCTTGAAATTCTGCTAGCTAAAAATAGTTCTTATACAGTAACTCGGGAATAAATGCAACAAATTTAACTGGCCATAAAATTTATCGGGCAAAACGAATAGCACGTCATTAATTGAACAAAATACAGGGTGTTCCAGAACCGGAAAACATTACTAGCAGTTCTTAGAATTTTAACCCCTCAGGGGTCCTCTTCTAGGGGATATGTGGATGGCGACCACAAGGTGCCCAAGCTGAGCAAAACATTTCTTCCACTTAGTTGTGTTTTGGACTCTTTTAACTTTACTATCTAACCTCTCTTGGTTAACTCTTGTTTTTTTCGACCCCGATGCTATTAGGGCATCCGAGGGCTAGGGAGTCTTTCCTTTCTTCCATTTCTTCTTTCCTTTATTTTCTTTTCTTCTCCAGAAAAGCCTGACCAGAGGCTATAAGATGGCAGCCCCATCACTGGTCTTGCCTTCCTTTGGCCAGCAACCAATCGAAGGGACTATTATTATGCTTTCAAGTCTTATACGAGAATTTCCCGGAAGGATCAAAACGCTGGAGGGAAAATTTTCTATAGGATCGTAACAGGCCTTGGCCTAATACTGGGAAGGAAGAAGAAGAAGAATTTTAATTTATCCTCAGAAAAATAATTCAGTGTCCAACTTTGAACATAGGTCAATGGGTACGTTAAGTTCTCTGTGGATAGCTAGATAACGATTTGTGCTATACACATTAACAAAATGTCTAGTAACGTAATTTTCTCGCCACACAATGCTGCAGAAATCATCCAATTCGTGTAATGGATTTTCCATCATTATACAGTAGATGTAACAAATAATTTAAAATTATTAAAAGAAAGATATTTAATTGCTATTCTTATTTAAAGATGCTCCATAACAGCTGGCCATAATTCATATCCATTCATGGTAATTTGCCCGAGTGCAGGTCTTTCACCGCAATCATAGCATTTTCAAGCTATGCTTTGCAGCTTTACTAGGGAATTGTAGGTGTGGTAGCTTCCCATTGCTTTCCACACCGGTGAAGGACGATGATAATGGTATGGATGATGATGATGGCCGGATGACTTTCGGGGATCGTTGGGCCCTAAGCTTCCTGACATTTGTCTTACAGGTGAGGAAAAACCCCGAAAGAAACCTCACCCAAGAGCCTGTCCCGACCGGGAATCGAATCCGGGCCCGCCGCGTGACAAGGCATCACGCTACCTCGAGACCACAGCGGTGGTCATAATTCATATATGGAAGTGAAATGGCTGACAAATTTTGCTCAATATAAGTGATTTTTCCCAGGTCTAAATTATTTTATGTGTCATAATATACGAATATAACTGTTCCAAAGGCAGCCGGGGTCAATTTAGTTTTTAGGATTGAGACATTCAAGGTATAAGTCCTCCGGGAGGGACCGTAAACTATTGGTTCCCAGTCTGAACATTTTCGGACTCATAAAATTACCTCATCCCAAAATTATAGCCTCTAAGGAAAATTAAATCGTCTCTTCTCATAAAAAATACTATAATATTTACATGCCAGGTGTCTATTTGATGCAATGAGCTAACCGATTGTCATTCACTGATATATGTGGAACAATAAATTCGAAGATATGGGAATTATTTTTTTAATTCTTACAGTATACTGCAATGTTAGTAGTAATTTTTCCTTTAATCATTTTTTTAACCCCTTTATATTTTATATTAAGTTATTGATTTGTTCGGTCAACAATTCTTATTATTAAAATTAAAGGAAGTAAATTAGCTTGGATAATTAAAATCCTCAAGGGTATTCTGGCCTCTGGTATAGAGAGAAATTAACGATACGAACCCTCGACGTTAATGGTAAATCCAGAAAAATGGATAAACATGAGTAAATATCTGGACAAAACGCGGAAAATAAGAACAACACTCATTCATGAATAAATACATGTTATCAAAATGAAATACCATTAATACTTACTTACTCACTGGCACTATCGAACCCTTAGGTTCATGGCCGCGCGGACATAAGATCTCCATACATCCCTATCCTGAGCTAATCCTTTCCAATCATTCCCTGTATAATCTACTTCCCTCAAATCATAGTTAATGCTATTCTCCCACCTCATTCTTGGTCTACCAACTGGGCGTTTCCCCTCTGGCTTTCCTACAAGAAGCTTCCATGCAACTCTTTCATTCCCCATACGTGCAACATGTCCTGCACATCGCAGTCTACGAGACTTAACTGTTCTTATGATATCTGGCTTCCTATAAAGACCATGTTGTTCATTGTTATGTAAGTCTTCTCCATTCACCTGTCTGTTCAAAAATTTTCCTAAGTACTTTATTCTCAAGAAATACCATTAATTCTTAATAATTCTACATAACTTAATTAGTGTATAATGTTATTGTATATTATGTAACTGTAATATTATTGTGTTTTCTTTATGTAATTGTAATATTAATGTTTTCTTTTTGTTTTTCTTTATATTTTATTTAACGGACTGTCAACAGCACCTTATGGCTTACTGCCCGTGCGACCCATATTTGTAAATAGTATTGTAAATATCTTACTTTTTGTCTAATACAGTCCTACTACTACTACTACTACTACTACTACTACTACTACTTGTAGTCTAATAACGTCTTATATACTACTACTACTAGTTCCTTTTGTGGAACAACCTATACTCAATAGGCTTTATTGCCCAGGAGAATTCTTTCGCTAATTTCTTCTTCTGTACTGTTTTCTAAGACACAATCTTTATCAGAATATATTTTTTTTAGGTTTTCTAAGTATTAATTTTTTTACGAACAAAACAAATACATTTAAAGTAAGTAGAAAATCTTTAATAAAGACGCTCTCTTAATGCGTGATATTGGTGCTACCCCTGACGTCCACGTCATTTGATTAAACATGAGTCTAGATCTGGTTTCAGATCTACTTTAAACGTCCTGTTTGATGTAACAGAGTACCTCTCTCTGTCTATAACTAACTTTGGATCCCCTCGACGCCCCACGCTTCATGGCGTTCTGATCTCTATCGATCCTCTCTTCTCATCCCTATTTCCAAAAACTGTTGGGCCGGAAACAGACCATCCCTTAGCTCCAACTCTACAAACTTCATCATACATCAGATACTGAAAAAATCTGGCGACTTATTTTCGAATATTTGGCGGCCCAAAAGTTATCTGTATTCCAAACAGGGATAATTCCATTCACGATATCGGTCCCTATCGAAAATTAATACAAATATTATTTTCTCTTCTATTTTCATTCATTCATTGCAGAGTTTACAAGTAATAGATATTATTATCTTACCTTGGAAAATAGAAACTCGTGTTCAGGAGACTTTACATAAAGTAATAAAATCACATATCTATGCATTAGAAATAACACTGAGCAACAAAAAAGAAACTTTTTTTTTGTCTCAGAAAGAAAAATTTGATTCTGATAGTATTTTGTTCCTGAATTCAAATATGATATCAGTTTTTCTCCATCATGCAAGGTTTCCGAGATACAGGAATTTATAATTTCAAACACTAATATTTTCTACATTCGTAACTACACAGTAATCGAACATTCGGACTCATCTAGAAAGTACGAAATGACGATTTTGTGCTATATTTTGCCTGTGGAGCATCCGTCTTGATGGTCCAACAATAATCGGCCAGCATATTAGGATTACATTTGCCTTGAAATCTCTATTCCATAGCTGAAGTCGCCTGATGAAAGTGTTCCCCGTTTTATTTTATAATGGACAAATGGACGAAAAAACGTTTTTTAAAAAAATAATTATTTAAATCCATTAATTGAAATTGAGATAAAAACTGTGGGTGATGGAAAAATTCCGAATGCATATTTAAAACACGTTAAAAAACTGCATTAAGTACAACTATTGGTACTCATGAGACAAAAAATCATGTTGACCAGTGTAATTGGTTAGAAACACAAAACCAAAATACCGGTACAAATAATAGTAATATTCTAATTGATTATCTGATGCAAATCTAGTGAACCTAAACATAATAGAAGACAAAAATTCGATGATATTATAATAACCAATCAACTCTCTGGGAACATAGAATCTTACGTTCATGGCCGCGCGGACACAAGCTCTCCACACATCCTTATCCTGAGCTAATGTATTCCATTCATTCCTTGTATAATATATGACCCTCTAATCATAGTTATCATCTCCCTCTTCTTTCTTGGTCTACCACCTGGACGTTTTCTTTCTGGTTTTCCTACAAGACGCTTCCATGTCCTTCTTTCTTTACCCATTCGTGCCACATATCCTGTCCATGGCAGACTATGAGACTTAATTGTTCTTATTATATTTGGTTTTCTACAAAGATCACGTACCTTATTGTTAAGTATTCTACCCCATTCGCTGTCGATTCCCGGTCGGGACAGGCTCCTGGGTGAGGTTTTTTTAGGGGTTTTCCTCACCTGTAAGACAAATGTCAGGAAGCGTAGGGCCCAACGGTCCCCGAAAATCATCCCGCCATCATCATCGTCCTTCTCACTATCACAATCATCCTTCACCGGTGTAGAAAGCAGCGGGAAGCTACTACACATATAATTTCCTAGTAAAGCTGCAAAGCATAGCATGAGAATGCTATGATTGCAGTGAACTATCTACTCTCGGGCAGAAATACTCTGGATGCATTATATCTGGCTTCCTTGAAGACCAAAGTTCACTGTTATGTAGTCTTCTCCATTCACATGTTGTTCATCTCTCTTTCTAAGAACATTATTCTCAAATACTCGTAATCTCCTTTCCTCCCTTAAAGCAAGAGTCCATGTTTCTCCTCTATATAACTGGTAGAATAACAGTTTTATATATTTTTGGTTTAATGTTTTTTGAAAGGAGTTGGGACGACAAGAGTCTCTGTAATGCATAATAGCACACATTTCCAGAATTGAGCCTATGTTTAATTTCTTTGTGTATCCCATTCCTATTTCCAATCATTGTTCTTAGGTATTTGAATATATATCAACCTAGTAATGAAAAATATAAGAAAGCAGTGCTAATAATTAATTAGTATATTATCAATTGCTGAACATAGAGTCGATTATTGCTTGTCCCCTGTTTGATGATGGAATTACTAACCATGTATGCATAATGATAACGCTTCACTTAGCAATGTGTTGATTGAGTCTCCATTCTGTTAATAATGTATTTCCTGTTTACAGGTGACTCGCCTGCCCCCTAGTGGCGCTCATGACGTTCAATGACCCGCCAGAAACACCTGGCAGGTAAGATGGTCAATTTCATATTTCAAAACAATTGTTCTGTTTAGACAAATAACGCGTAATGACAATTTAAGAATGTAAAATTGTAGACTTTCACAGCAGGTATTTGATTCATGTATTTTATGTCTTTCGGGCTAAAAGATCGTGGTCTGATTTTATTAACACTCAACGTTTCATCTACTACTGCGGTAGACATTCTCAGGAGATTCTGCGTGCTCTTTGACCTCTTAACTCTTCAAATGTTGGCTGTGTGCAGTGACGAAACGTTGAGTGTTAATAAAACCAGACCACGGCATTTAGCCCGAAAGATTTAAAATACATGAATCAATTTAAGAATGTTTTATATGTAAATATTGTAGTTACCACATAGTCATACTTGTTTCAATATGATTAATTATATTTAACACAGGAAACTATTATTAACCTTTCTACTTTGGTAGTAATTGAATTTATTGACATTTCCAAAGAAAGGAAATACATTTTCATTTATATTGCGAACGGGCCGGTTTGGTCATACGTGCACATTCTGTTCCATGAATTAAAAAAGTACGAATATACACCGTGTTCCAAAATGATGGACGGAGTTTTAAGTAGTTGGTATAGCTTTACAAACGAAATTGGATGCGTGATTATTTGCTATAATGAAAGAAAAACTGTGAAAGTTTCGTATCATGTATGCAGTAATTTGTTTCTTGTCATTATTACGTAGTCAGCGTTAAATTTGTGAAAATGGCGATTCTTGTACAGAAGTCATTCTGTGTGTTGCAATTTGCGAGGTCTGGTTCCATTGTTGCAGTGCAGCGAGCTTTCCGACGGCAATTTGGAATTGATCATTTGACAGATAAAGTTATGTGTAAAAGGAAAAGTCCAGGACGTCCACGAACACCAAATGACGCGTCGGTCCGGATGACATGATTCATTCCCTACCCTCCACGGTCTCCCGATCTCACACCTTGTGATTTTTTCCTGTGGGGGTATGTGAAGGGCCATGTGTACGTACCACACTTCCGGTTAACCTTGCAGATTTGAGAAGAAGGATTGTTGCTGCTGTCGAATCCATTACTCCAAATATGCTGACCAAGGTTTGGGAGGAATTCGACCATCGGATAGATGTGTTCCTTGTGACGAAAGGTGCTCACATCGAATACTTATAAAGTATGTTATGAAAACTCTAAGAGTTTATCTTTAATCTCATCTAACTTTTGTTTTTATATATATATATATATATATATCATGTAAGGGAAATTAAATAACTTTAAACCCCGTCCATCATTTTGGAACACTCTGTATTATTGACCTTTCTACTTTAGTAGTAATTGAATTTATTGACATTTCCAAAGAAACAAAAAACATTTTCATTTACGTAGCGAACGGGCCGGTTTGGCCGTAAGTGCATATTCTGTTTCACGAATAAAAAATGTTCGAATATATAAACTAATACACTGCTATACATCTATATTCATACATAAAAAGTCGTAAAAACAATTAATATGTGCTAGTCTACTTCTACAATACATGAACAATAATAGACACATACACTCATACATAAAAATAACATGCGAACAGACTGTGAAACAATAAAAAAAAGGCGGTTATGATAAATTATGCGAATCTTATCCTTGAGCTTGCTGAATTAGCTTTTTCCCCCCATCTTTTAACTCATGCTTTTGCACCATAGTCCTCCTTCCATATTTGTTGCTGAGTTTATAATTATCTCGGGTGCACTTCTTAGAGACCTGACTGTTTAAGTTAATGTATTACAATCTGGAAGATTGGGGGTTCGAGTCCTGGTGGGATAAGGATTTATAAGTTGGTTTAAACCACCTGATGGCACTATGGCCCTGAGGTCAACCCGGAAATGAGCACCGGACGCTTGTTCTGGAAGTAAAGACGAAATTAAATTTTTGTTTAGAAAACTTAGTCAAGCGATTAAAACTATGAAGGACTTTCAGGGTCATGTTCCATCTTTTGCAATATGTTTGATACTGCAATGAATTTAAAAATATTGATACCTGAAAATATTTATAATAATTCATATCTATGGGCTTCTTATGATTTGAGAAATATATACGAGGAAGGAAGGAAAATTAATGTTTGGATGGGATGCATGATGGTGGATAACACACTAACATGTAGAGTTAGAGGTCACAGCTTCAAATCCCGGTTCAAGCATTAATTTTTCTTTTTATGACACACACATACGAAAGATGTAAACAGAAATAATATGAAATCGGATTTTGATATTTAAGAAAATAGAAAAAACAAATAAATTAAGAAAACTATAAGTGTTAATGATCTAGAGATGATCAAGGATGAAAGCAGATTTTTGGGAAGATGAAGTATTAAGATAGGGACAGAAAATGAAAGAACGCTAGTGGACTGGGCAAACGAAAATGATCTGTATATAAATGAAGATAAAACAGTCTCCATGACCTTTAGAAAAGGGTGGCAGACGAGGCATTTTCTACATCGATGAAAGAACACTAAAATCAGTAATTAGTTTTCGTGTATCTGGGAGTCACTTTCCAAACACACGGAAGCGCATTTACGCACCATGAAAATGACAGAGTAAATACTGTGATAAGAGCCATAAATGGCATTAAGTCAATAAACAGACTCTCACTAGATACTGTCCTACAACTTTTTGAACTTAAAGTTGATCCCGTTGTAACATATGGGTTAGAGAATATATGGGTCCATTTAAGAAAAAGAACCTAGAAAAATTAGAGAAACTAAAAGCCACATACCTAAAAAGGGTGCTCTGTCTTTCCAAATACACACCCTCGCGACTTGTATATGAACTCTCCAGAGAAGAGCTGAGGCTGAAGTTCCTACTACCAGTGACACCAGCTTACCAGGACCTCCTGCAAGAACTCCACGAGAAGAAACGCAAAATATGGAAGAATTCTACATTACTGACGCCATGACATACCGTGAATGGACTCAGGGAGGATATGAATTGCGCCACACAGAGACCAGACTCGCTGTGCATGGATTTCATCAGAAGCTATGCAGCGACCAGAGATTCCACGAGTCCGGCCCAGACTGCGTGTGTGCAAGATGTGGCGAACAGTGCGAGAGATATCATGTGCTAAACTTTAAGAAGAGATCAGAATCATTAGTGAAACTATGCAGTGACTAAGAAAATTTTCTTTGCACGTTGTGCGCATTCATATTTTATTAAAATGTAAGAACGGTGATGCGAAATGAAACTCATAAAACTGTAAAAGCGGTATAATCGTTGCCCATTAATCATTGAGACGTAATCAATAATAACAACAATAATTATTATTGTTTCTTTTTTTATCTGGGAGTTTTTCCACAATAATGAGGTTTTCCTACAGCCTGGAAAAGGTTCTGCACAAATTTCTATTCTCTGTATCCTCTGTTGTTCAAACTAATTCTCACTCCTTCCATCCATTTTTTATGTCTTATCCTTCCTCTTCTGCCCTTCTCCAACGCTTCACATCGCCCTCGGTTTTTTTCGTATATGTCCCAACCATTTTCAATATCATTTATAATAATAATAATAATAATAATAATAATAATAATAATAATAATAATAATAATAATAATAATAATAATAATAATAATAATAATAATAATAATTATTATTATTATTATTTTATTTATATGCAGAATTTTAATGTTTGCACATCTTTTGTGCCTAAAGTTTCATTTTTCTTCTCCACTAGCCTCTATCCATCCACTACATGTCCTCCAGTCCTCTTGTTCTCATTTCAGTTCTTATTTCTTGCATCCACGAGTTTCGAGGTCTTCCTTTCCTTCTTCTTCCAGGTGGATACCACTCAAATATTTTACTGGGTAACCTTTCTTCTTGCATTCGTAATAATAATAATAATAATAATAATAATAATAATAATAATAATAATAATAATAATAATAATAATAATTTTATTTATATATAGAATTTTAATGTTTACACATGTTTCTGTGCCTAAAGTTTTATTTTTCTTCTTCACTCGCCTCTATCCATGCATTCCATGTCCTCCAGTCCTCTTGTTCTCATTCCAGTTCTCATTTATTGCATACACGAGTTTCGAGGTCTTCCTTTCCTCCTTCTTCCAGGTGGACACCACCAATGTTTTCCTGGGTAACCTTTCTTCTTGCATTCGCAATAATAATAATAATAATAATAATAATAATAATAATAATAATAATAATAATAATAATAATAATAATAATAATAATAATAATAATAATAATAATAATAATAATAATAATAATAATAATAATAATAATAATAATAATTACAATCCCTTTATGAGATATAATCTTTTTAGTTATTTCACAAGTATTTTGAACTTCTATCATTCTTATATGCATTTTTCATCGACGTTTGCCTACGATTGTTCACATTGGTTACCTTTGTCCTACTACAGAAATTTTACCTTTTAAATCATTACTTACTGTATATTTAGCGTTATTTTGAATTATTATAATATACAATAATTGATAAATCTACTATTAAACTATTATTATTATTATTATTATTATTATTATCATTTTTGTTATTGTTTTTGTTGTTATTATTATTACTATTAAAGCTTACGACTCAATTTCGAGGAACAAATTATGGGAAGTATTAGAGAAATACAATATTGATAGAAACCTAATAGAAATTATTAAACAAATTAATATAGATAACTCAGCTTATGTAAAATTGGAAATATAATATCTAATCCTATAAAGACCACACAGGGATTGGAACAAGAGTGCAGTCTATCACCAATTGTATTTAATATTTATGTAGAATTTATATTAATGAAATGGAAACAAAGCTGCAAAGGTATGGAGATCCCAATAGGCAACAGATTTTTGCTGGCATTACAATTTGCTGATGATCAACTGGTTTTAGCGCAAGACAAATTGGATATGGAATTCACAATAAAAATGTTGAAAAACACATATGAATCATGGGGTCTCACAGTAAATTTACAAAAAAAAACAGAATATCTGGCAATAAATAGCAATGAAAGAGAAAATTTAATATTGGAAGAAGGAATCCAAATAAAGCAAATTGAAACAAACTAAATATTTGAAGTTATAGGCAAAGAGAATATAAAATATAGAATTGAATTGAATAGCAAAATAATTTCATCGTTAAATTCCATATGGTGGGATAAGCATATTTGGAAAGACACAAAACAATATATTGGTAAAACATTGGTGGGAATCTGTTGCAATGTATGGAAGTGAGGTATGGACAATCAATAAGTACTACAAGAATAGACTAATAGCTCTAGAAATGGATTTATTTACGCAGAAGTGCCAGAAAGTCAAAATTAGAACATGTCACAAATAAGGAAATTAAAAACATAATGGAAGGAGAAGAAAGCATAATTGAAAGAATTGAGGAGAAGGTATTAAAGTGGTTAGGACATGTTTTAAGAATGGAAGGTGAGCGATGGCCAAAGCAACTATATAAATGGCATCCGACCAGAAAGAAGAAAAGAGGGAGACCAAAGTTAACATGGAAGGAAAACATGAAGATATTAATGCAAGCAAGAGGGCTGCACACACTATTGAGTAACACTAAGAAATTAGGACTGGAAGTAAATATCAGTAAAACTAAATATATGGTCACACGTAGAAATTCAGTATATAATGGAAATGGACAGCTAATGACAAATGAGGGAAATTTTGAGGAAGTGGCTGAATTCATATACCTAGGAATAATAATCACAAATAGGAATGAGATGACAAAGAAATTAAACATAGGCTCAATTCTGGAAATGCATGCTATTATGCATTGCAGAGACTTTTGATGTCCCAATTCCTTTCAAAAAACGTTAAGCTGAAAATATATAAAACTATTATTCTACCAGTTATATTATATGGGTGCGAAACATGGACTCTTACTTTAAGGAAGGAAAAGAGATTACGGGTATTTGAGAATAAAGTTCATAGGGAAATTTTTGGACCAAAGAGAGATGAACAGACAGACTACATAACAATGAACTACATGGTCTTTATAGGAAGCCAGATATAATAAGAGCAGTTAAGTCTCGTAGACTGCGATGGGCAGGACATGTTGCGCGTATGGGGAATGAAAGACGTGCATGGAAATTTCTTGTAGGAAAGCCAGAAGGAAAACGCCCAGTTGGTAGAAAAAGAATGAGGTGGGAGAACAACATTAACTATGATTTGAGGGAAGTAGATTATACAGGAATGATTGGAAAGCATTAGCTCAGGATAGGGATGTATGGAGAGCTTATGTTCGCTCGGCCATGAACCCGGGTTCGATAGTGCCAGTGAGTAAGTAAGTAAGTAAGTAAGAGGGCTAAGCATTGAAGATGCCCAAGATCGTAGGCTTTGGAGGTTTGACACAGGAAGAAGGCAGCAGTTGTAAAAATCCGAAGATAGATAGTAGATTAATAATTGTTATTATTATTATTATTATTATTATTATTGCTATTGCTATTACTGTTATTATTATTTTTATTATTCATATTATTTAGTAATATGTTATTATTATTATTGTTGTTGATATTATTTATTTGTATTATTATTTTATTTTTGTTATTCTATTTATTGTTGTTAATGTTATAGTTGTTATTATTGTTATTTTTATTATTGCTATTATTATTAGAAAAGTTGAATATTTATTGTTGGCCTTCAGTATCTATATTTTTCCTCAACTGCAATTGAATCCTTGAAAGTCACAATCAATCATGATGGGTCACCAGAGACCATTATCTACAATTAACCTAAACACAGTCTCGCATGTGTCACTAAATGGAGTTCAAATCCCTTATAGTGGGACAGTAAAAATTCTAGGAGTTTTTATTAATAACTTAAATTGGAATACACAAATAAACCATACGTGCAAAACAGTCTTCTCAATAATACATTCATTAAATCGCGTACGAAATTGTCTGCCATTCGCTCTTAGGAAAATGTTAGTAGAAACACTTGCAATGTCCCATTTTGATTATTGTGTCACTCTTTTTTACAGACTTAAATATTATTTTCACTCAAAGACTTCAACGTGTTCATAATTCTTGCGCACGTTTTATTTGAGGTATTCGCAAATTTGAACATGTTACACCGTCCCTGGAACAAATTTTCGTGGCTTCGTCTAAGAGATCGTAGAACTCTCTATTCCTTATCCCTTCTCTATAAAATACTTCACACACCATCGCCTAATTATTTATCACGCCGCTTCATCAGACTATCCGACACACATAATCGTGACACTCGATTCCATCAGCACATTGTCCTTTATATCCCTCCTCATCACACTGTATATTATTCATTATCTTTTTCGGTTTTACTTACCAAAACATGAAATTCCCTTCCGCCCTATGTCAGAGACTGTCAAACTATAACATCCTTAAAAAACAAACTAAAGAATTATTTAATAACAAACTAACTTATACACCTCACTGATAATATTCTTTTAACAATTAATAAATTTAATTATTTATGAAAATAATATTAGAACAACAAATATTTTCATTTGTTTTGTTTTAAATATTGTATAATCGTAAAATTAGTTTTCTATATCTCATTATTTTCCTTTATTTTTATATACATTAGACAGGGACAATTTAATATGTCTTGGTTGTATACATTTTATTATTAGTTTTAGTCTTAATTTTAACTAACATTAACTAGTTGCATTATAGATCGTAATATATTGGATATTATCTTTTTGATCAAATTTTTTTACTTAGTATTTAATATTAGAGTTAATTGAGATTGTTATATTCTATGTAATATATGTTTGTCCTGGTGAGTGGAAGAGAAGGCCACATGGCCTTAACTCCACCAGGCTAAATAAATCTAATCTAATCTATCTAATCTAATCTAATCTATTTAAAATTTTATTGAAAAATTAATTTGCGAATCGAAATCTTGCCATTCTGCTTGTAGGTCCTCTGTTGAATGTGTTTTTCTATAATCTCTTATTCTTTACAAAATAGATAGTATTTTATACCTGTGTATCTTCGTTATTTATTATTGAAGAAGGTGATTTCTCCAGTTACATTATTATTCACCTGAATACGAGAAGGAAGAAGATTACCTGCTGGTTTCGTATTCTATAATGTGCCACGTGTAACTTTATGCTTATCGTGTTTATTTCCCTCAATGTATACACAACATATGAGGTACTTTATTCTCCAGTTATACAGCGTGTCCACAAATATAGTATCATACTTTAAACTACTACTACGTCGCTTTGAATAATCGCATCTAAATTAAATTGATGACAATCAAAAGAAAAACTCAAAACGTTTGTGCATGTTAACAATGTCAACAATGGAGAATAATGGACAACAATACTGAAACTAAACTAAATTTAATCATGTTTTTTGTGGTCGATATGGGTTCATTGTTGGATATTTAACAGACAGCGATATCTGCAGCGTCACTCGTGGGTCACATTCAATGTCTATGTGGTATAGCAAAAACGTTTTGAGTTTTTCTTTTGATTTTCACCAATTTCATTTAGATACGATTATCCAAAGCGACGTTGTAGTAGTTTAAAGTATGATACTATATTTGTGAACACGGTGTACTTACACGTCCTAACATCCTATTATCTAGAATATTCCTGTTAGGATCAATCTGCCCTATATCAGTGACTGACAAAGTACTAGGGAATTCGATAGATCATGGAAAGATTGCTATAATATCACATAAAATTAAGGTTGCTTTTGACATTACGAATTTATTTTATAGTCTATTATAAAGCCAAATTTTTGGAAGACTTCTTACGTCATCTGCAGCACCATTTCTGGATATCGCTTTCACTGATTCATCTAGAGCATTCTGGATATCAACTCTTGATTGAAATCGAATGCCTCGTAGAAGTTTTTTTGATATTTGAGAAAAATTTGTAGTCACAAGGGCTGTTGTCTGGTTTATTTGGTGGATGTTCCAGTACATCCTAACTGCACCATCTAAACAAATTCTACTGATCATTTTTTTAAGACGGTGTTACTTACTGAATGTGAGAAAAAGTGAATGTATTCACAAAATATTGCTTTTTCGAGACTTTCAATATTATAGATTTATACAAGAAAGACTGCTCAATAATATACAAGATTAAAATGGTCACCACTAGGATCGCTGATATACAACAGTGTTACCATTATTTATCGAATACCCTAGTATAACATTGTTCAAAAACAAACTAAAGAAGTATTTAATAACAAAGTAACTTAAACATCCCACTGATAGATCAATAATTTAATTTATTTTATGCAAATAATACTAAGATTAATAAATATTTTCATTTGATAGGTTAAAATATTATACAACCGACGTATTACATTTCTATATCTCATTTTTTAACGTACATTAGATAGGGACGGTCTACCAAACAATTCAACTTATTTTGCTTGTAAACATTTTATTATTATTAGCTTTAGTTTTAACATTATTTAACATTAACATTATGATATTTTGACCATAATTTTATAAATATTTTCTGATCGAATATTCTTTTGTTATTTAATCATCATCCAGGGATTAAGCCGCTTGGCTCGTTCCGGTTTCATGAAAGCTAGAAATATTATAGTTAATTGTGATTGATATATTCTAATTGTAACATATGTTTGTCCTGGTGAGTGGAAAAGAAGGCCACATGGTTTTAACTCCACCAGGCTAAATAAATTAATAAAGTGTGAAATAACAAATGTGGGGATTGTTGATATAAACAAGGGATGGTAATAGCCTGATATAAAAACAAGTTTTGTAAATATATAATCAATAACATTTATCTGAAATTACTGAAGGTAATATTATGTTCAGCAGAAGGAATGGGATATATCGGGTAAATTAAATTACCTGACATGCAGAATATAATATTTCGTTCATTATGCTTGTAACAAATAAAAAACAGGAAAGTAGACTACTGTATCAAAAGCTGTATCTTATTTCTAAGTGCATTCACGGCTGCCTAATCCCAACGTCATATACAGGATAGAACAGAACTCTACCGACACATTTTCACAAGTGGTTTAGGGGGGAATTGGATTAGTGTTTTGACTTAAGGAACTTATGGTGTGCGGCCACTTATTATCCACTTATTTTTATCCATTAGAAATTAAAAAATATTTATTCTTTTTTGTTAAAAGTTCGAACAAATGTGTGCTACAACTAAAAAAATTCTTCTTCTTCCTTCCAAGTATTAGGCCAAGCCCTGTTACGATCCTATAGAAAATGTTCCCTCCAGCGTCTCATAGGACGGCCCAGAGATCTTCGTCGTCTTGGTATAAAATTATAAACAGCTTTGGGGGATCTTATTTGAACTCATTCTTTCAATTCATACCAATTTAATTGGTACTGTTTAATATATTCCAAAATTGGCGTAGTCTTCAATTATTTTAAGATATCGGTGTTCCTTTTCCGATCCCATCTGGTGTAATCCGCTGTTCTGAGCATGAATCTCATTTCACAAGCCGTTATTCTGCTTTCATGTTGTCTTTTTAGTGTCCATGCTTCACTACCATAGATCAACACTGCTCTAGCCAAAGTGTTATATGAACATAATCTGGTGTTTTTTTGTACAAGGGATGGTTTCATAACTTGATTAATAATTTCCAAACTTTTATTATAACTAGTAATTTTTTCAGGGATATCCTTTTCATCCCAGATTGAGAGATAATATCCAAGATACTTAAATTGATTAGATATCTTTAAAATTTTATTCTGGAGACAGATTTTACTTTGTATGGGGTCCTTCCCATAAAATACCATAATTTTAAAATATATATACAGTCAATATGCCCATTTCACCAATAAATATTTAAAATGGTCAACTAGTTTCTACAGCCAAGCTGTCATTCTCAAGACCAGATATTGACTGAAGACAATATTGAAGACATATTGTCTTCAGTCAATATCTGGTCTTGAGAATGACAGCTTGGCTGTAGAAACTAGTTGACCATTTTAAATATTTATTGGTGAAATGGGCATATTGACTGTATATATATTTTAATATTGTATCACCAAGAAGATCAATTGTGTACTAAAAACCATAATTTTAGTTTTGTTAATTGATATTTTCAAATTAAATTCGGCAGCTATATTTTTTTAATTATAAATTGATCGTGTGCAAATCATTTTCGGAAAGTGCCAGAAGAGCTAAATCGTCTGAAAAAAAATCATACTATGCCGAATTTGATATGTTTCCATTATTAAGATGAGTGTGGAAAATTACGTAGTAGAGGAATTTCGGGTAATGTGGACCCCTATTTTGAATTTCTTCTTTTTATTAACGGATTTGAATTTTGTTTAATTACAGTGACTATCAATAGTGTTATAACTATGAAATTGTTATTTTATTCAAATATGGAAACATTTTCATAATTTATAAACTTTTTTACATTACAAGGAAGGTCCACTTTAACCTCCATATTCAGATAAAGTGGACCCCATAGTCCATCCTAGCTTTTAGACTATTTTTAAGTTTATTCACTCTATTAGTTTATACACACAGGCATAAATTAATCTGAAAGTATTTATGGCTGATCGTAATTAAAAAGCGTTGATATTTATTTATTGTTTAGAACAATTTTTTGTTGATTGTAACATTCACACGTCATTCATCTGCACACAGCGACGGTCTTTGGGTTTAGTAAAATTACAGTAAAGTAAAGAAAAGTAATCCCACTACATGCCTCAGGAGGTCCTTGGGGTAGTAGGAAGTTAAGGCTCCCACTTTTTCTGGACAATCGGCACTTGATGTCAACCGGGTTGTCAGCCCTTCGTGACGGCCGCCTTTACCCCCAGAACAAGCGTCTGGTACTATTTTCAGTTAGAGGCTGTGTAGACTCCAGGGCCATAGTGCCGCCAGAAGGTTTGGGTCAGTTTAAAAATCCTGACCCCACTGGGACTTGAACCCTCGACCTTCCGGCTTGTAGCGCAGTGCCTTAACCACTACGCTACGGCGTGCCTCTTTAGTAAAAATTACAAGGATATTAACTAAAATTAATTAAGTGCTGGTTTTTACATACTGTATAGCATCATCAAGAAAATATACGTATTCGTGTAAAGTGGGCCCAGATCCACTTTAATCGCATAATGGAGGGTCCACATTAACCGAAATCCTTTGTTATGTTTAATTATTTTATAAAGCAGTTATGTCATACAATATCAAACCAAACCCGTCAGTATATTAAAATTACTTACTTACTCACTGGCACTATCGAACCCGTAGGTTCATGGCCGCACGGACATAAGCTCTCCATACATCCCTATCCTGAGCCAATGCTTTCCAATCATTTCCTGTATAATCTACTTCCCTCAAATCATAGTTAATGTTGTTCTCCCACCTCATTCTTGGTCTACCAACTGGGCGTTTTCCTTCTGGCTTTCCTACAAGAAGTTTCCATGCACGTCTTTCATTCCCCATACGTGCAACATGTCCTGCCCATCGCAGTCTACGAGACTTAACTGTTCTTATTATATCTGGCTTCCTATAAAGACCATGTAGTTCATTGTTATGTAGTCTTCTCCATTCACCTGTCTCTTCATCTCTCTTTGGTCCAAAAATTTTCCTAAGAACTTTATTCTCAAATACTCGTAATCTCCTTTCCTCCCTTAAAGTAAGAGTCCATGTTTCGCACCCATATAATATAACTGGTAGAATAATAGTTTTATATATTTTCAGCTTAACGTTTTTTGAAAGGAGTTGGGACATCAAAAGTCTCTGCAATGCATAATAGCATGCATTTCCAGAATTGAGCCTATGTTTAATTTCTTTGTGCATCTCATTCCAATTTGTGATTATTGTTCCTAGGTATATGAATTCAGCCAATTCCTCAAAATTTCCCTCATTTGTCATTAGCTGTCCATTTCCATTATATAATGTATTTCTACGTGTGACCATATATTTAGTTTTACTGATATTTACTTCCAGTCCTAATTTCTTAGTGTTACTCAATAGTGTGTGCGTGTTGGCCTTTAGTATCTCCTCGCTATCGGCCAGTAGTACTACATCATCAGCATAAACTAACAGCTTATTAATACCATTGAGTTGTAAGCCTTCCTCATTCTCTAAAGATTTAATGGCATGCTCTAGTACTAAATTAAATAGTAGAGGAGATAGTGCATCTCCTTGCTTCAACCCATTCTGGATTTCAAAAGTGTCTGAAAACTGTTTGCCTACACGCACCCTACTCGTTGAGCCATTTAGACACATTCGTATAAGTCTAACTAACTTTTTAGGAATTCCGAACTCCAGCAGGATACTATATAACTTCTTCCTCTTAATTGAATCATATGCTTTTTTGAAGTCTACATATAGTTGATGTACAGTACCATTATATTCCCATTTCTTTTCTAAAATCTGTCTTATACTAAAAAATCTGATCTGTTGTAGACCTGTTTCTTCTAAATGCACATTAATGATCTCCTAGAATGTCATCAATATAGGGAGTAAGTCTGCTTACTAATATATTTGTTAGAATTTTGTACGAAGTTGAAAGTAATGAGATGCCCCTATAGTTGTTGCAATCAGTTTTATCTCCTTTCTTATCTTATAATTGATTCCTTCCATTCATCTGGAAGAGCTTCTTTTTTCCCAAATCATACTTTAAAATTGCATCTACATAATGTAATATATTTAGGAGATTTTTCAATATTTATAATTTTCAATAACAGAAATTAAGAATTAATTCTTAGCTTGAAAAACTTTTAAATTGATAATTTTCATAAATATCACAAATAAATACTACTTCGCAAAAATAATAAAATTAACTGGCTTTAAACACATCAAAGTAGATGAGGAGAAGAAATTAAACTCTTTTCTGTTCGAGAGCAGCACCAATTAAAGAATATATTAACAGGGTCCACTCAAACCGAAGAGTCCACATTACGCGAACTTCCTCTACTGTTCTCAAACTCTCTATCACAGGCGCCTTTCATAAACGTAAAAACTAAAATATAACTTATGGTTGCTCACTTAAACGTAAGCAATATTAAGAATACATTGTAGTCTATAGTCTATATATGATCCGAAGAATCATCTTATACCCTCCACCTTTAAATACGCATTACGTACCCTTAAAACCCATTCACGACTTGCCACTATAAATGTAAACTTTGCGATTTATATAAAATTCCTATAAATACCTCACATAGGCCTACCTCATATTGACAGTAATACTCCATGAGGAAGAAGATTGAATGTCACTTGCCGCCAATAATTTACATGACGTCACGAGTATTGTTGAATTAATTTTAGTTATGTGCTCAATATAATACAGTAAAACTTGCTTAATCAGGAACGTGAATAAATCGGAAATCTGTCCAATGTGAACAAATTGATTGGTCCCGGTGAGGTGATACTAATTTCCCGTGTATTTATTTTTCATAAAACGGAATCTGTCCAACGCGAAAACGGAAGAACAATCCGACACAATTCATGAAAAAGGTTTTATAAAACGGAAAAACAGCCAGAGAAATAAATCAGTTTCCACATCAATGAATTCCCGTTAGGCAAAAAAAAAAAAAAAATAAGGAATGATTCCTGCCGCCGTGTGAAGTAGAGATTCTACCTGTACCAGAAATTTTCCTTCGGCCTCACTGAACACCCGTTATGTGAAATAAGATACCTCACTTACAAATAATCATTGCACTGTAAAATCTTAAATTAGTTCTGAGACCGATCTTACAGGTAGCTTTCTGAATTCACGGAATAAAGATGACGAAAACGTATGTATCACTCTCATTAAACGAAAAAGTGAAAGTGATTGGAGATAAATCTCCAAATTTCCGGACCGTTGAGTTGCTTTAAAGTCAAGTTTTAGCTGTTGCTAAATCCCTAGGGAATAACGATTTCAATGCATCTTTAGGTTGGCTGGACAGTTTTAAAAGGCAACCAGAAATGTCAAAATGACAATCTGGAGCAAGTTAGAAAATATATTTTTCTTACATTTTTGTCAAGACTGTAATTTATAATTATTTTCAGTTCATTTGCTACTTTTTTGTTAGTTTTATAGCCGGTTATTATTATTATTATTATTATTATTATTATTACTATTATTATTGTTATTATTATTATTATACACAAAAATATATTAGTAAAACATTGGTGGAAACTGTTGAAATGTATGAAAGTGAGGTATGGGCAATCGATGAGTACTACAATAATAGACTAAAAGCTCTAGAAATGGATTATTTACGCAGGTATGCCAGAAAGTCAAAATTATAACATGTTAGAAATAAGGAAATTAGAAACATAATGTAAGCAGAAGAAAACACAAATAAAATAATTGAGGAGAAGGAATTAAAATGGTTAGGAGATATTTTAAGAATGGAATATGAGCCATGGCCGAAACTACTATATCAATGGCAACCGACCAAAAACAAGAAAAGGTGAAGACCAAATATAACATGGAAGGAAAGCATGAGGATAGCAATGAAAGCAAGAGAGCTAAGCATCGAAGATTCCCAAGATCGTAGGCTTTGGAGGTTTGGCACGGGAAGACGGCAGCAGCTGTAAAAATCCGAAGATAGATTATTATTGTTATTATTAATATTATTATTATTATTATTATTATTATTATAGCATTACTTAGTAATTTCTGCCCGAGGGCAGTCTTTCACTGCTACACTTTGCAGCTTTACTAAGGAATTATTGGTGTGGTAGCTTTCCGTTGCTTTCCACACCGATTATTATTATTATTATTATTATTATTATTATTATTATTATTATTATGTCCACCACTGTGGTGTTGAGATTGCGTGCTGACTTATCACGCAGCGGGCCCGGGTTCGATCCCCGGTCGGGACAAGTTTCATGGGTGAGGTTTTTTCGGGGGTTTTTCTTCACCTGTAAGATAAATGTCAGGAAACTTTAAGGCCCAAACGGTCCCCGAACACATCTGGCCATCAATATCATATTCGCCTAATTAGTTTACGTTTAGTTTAAGTCCTCTCCTGGCGCATCACTATCATCATCATCATCAACTCTCGTATCATCGGGTCAGCGTAACCCCGCCTTCCAGGTGCCCAAACCTCAGAAGTGGGTTTCAAGTAAGCCATGCCAGGAGAGAATACTAGAAATGTCGGGATGATATCCTTGTGCATATGGAAAAAAAAAGATTATTATTATTATTATTATTATTATTTTCATTATTACTGACGCCATGTGTTACCCGATATTTAGGTTTTAAAGATAATTGATAGCAGTTCATATCTGCTTCATTTGTTTTGTTGGCTAAAAATATGAATTCCAGACAGTTGAATAACAAGAAAACGTAACAATCACAAGCAGAAATCTTAGTAGGAGCACGTTGAATGTGAAACCATCTGTTACCTCGTCCCAAGTTTTGCTGTAATGGCTTTTCTCAGTGCGAAATTTATTTTGTTTTGTTCGCGCTATAAATAACAGTAAATTAGCGGAAGAAAAGTCTGCAGTTAGCTCAGAATTACCTTAACTTCCCCAAGTTTCTTCCATTTTTTCACAATTTTTAAACTCATATTGGGTTTTTAATGCTCCTTTTTTAAGGAAATTTATTACAACGTTATCCTGTGATAATGCAATTAATAAGGATTTTAATGTTTTCTTTTCATAAGTTAATTAATGTTTGTGGTTTGTTTCTATTACTTACGTATTTTATATGATTTGTATTACATAGTTTGCTAGATAAAATCACATTGCTGTTTCTTTAGTATGACAGTAATTTATTCTTTGTTTACTGCTTATCAAAACCGTAAAATACACTATTTGTCATAAGTAGGGTAGGATTTTTATCATAAATAATGCCACGAATGATTTCCAAATTATCAATAAATTTACGACTCACGAAGTGAGGAGTGAATTTTTCTAGAGAATTTGGAAATCAAGAATGGCATTTGTTAGGACTATTTAACGAATAAAATTAAGCTGTTTACTCACGAATCATTATTTAAATATAGTTATTTTGAAATATATATATATATATATATATATATATATATATATATATATATATATAATGTAAACGGCGATGTTTGATAACAAGTGAGAAACGATTATCCTTCGTTTGTTCATCAATGCAACCAGATCACATTATGTATTGCCGAAGGATCGCACTATTCTAAGAATTCACCCTAGTGGAGAAATTTATAACCAACGTTATAGGTTATTAATTAATTTCTGATGTCCTATGAAGTGAATATGCCAATTATATTTTTCTGGAATGTGAATTCCTGGGAAATAACACATTTAAGAAAGTGCAAACAGTTTTTTATGGTATAATCAATTACTACAAATGTTTTTATATTATATCCCACAAGAACTATCTGGTTACATTCGTGCACTATATATGCAATCTGGTAGCCACATGCATTCTAGAATTCTTACATCATAATATATAAATTGTTATTTAGAGAGTCAGTCACTGCAAAATAATGCTATGACCTATTCACCCATACTTAATGGTACGTAAGACAATAAAATGTTCTTTACAGCAAGCTTAAATTTTCTGCTCGTAAGAAGTTTAACATTGGAAGGGAGATGATTATATAGATTACTACCTCTATGTGATATGCTGTTAATATTTCTGGTAAGCCTGTGACAATTTAGGTGTATATTACTAGATATTCTAGAGTTATGTTCGTGTAAATCTGAATTTATTTTGAAGAGTTTTAATTTTTTATGAATAAAGCAAACATTCTAAAATGTAAATACAAGGAACCGGTAATATGTTTAGTTCTTTAAAGAGTTTCTTACTTTCTATTCGGAATGGTGCTTTCTTCATGATTTTAATAATTCTTTTTTGTAATATGAGTATTTGAGTAGATTTTGGTGACTATTTAACTCATGCCCCAAATGGGAGTCAATGACCAATCACGTTTCAATGATTTCTGTTTTACAACCAAATATTTATCAGTGTTATAATTACCTCCTTATAATATTTTGCGATCCTTTGGCAATAAATAGTATGATCTGGTTGCAGTGATAAACAAGAGAAGCAGTAGAAGCGTACCTATCGTTTCTCATTTGTTTTCAAACATCGCCGTTTACAATTAAATATATAAATATTTAAAAAATAACTATAGTTAAATAATGATTTGTGAGTAAACAGCTTAATTTTATTCGTTAAATAATCCTAATAAATGCCACTCTTGATTTCCAAATTCTCTAGATAAATTGGAAATCACTCGTGGCATTACTTATGATAATCTCCATAGTATTATACCATATGTTAACTGTGGGTATGTATCCAAAATATACAGTTGTTAATACTTCCTCTGGTAATATTCTAGTAAGGATTGTAGCATTAGTAATTCCTGGAATTACTAATTTGGTTATTATTTGGGACCACACAATAAGCTTTTGTTATGCAGTGGTTAACGGTAACTCAAGGGTTGGCAGGTATATGTACCTGGCTAAGTGGAACTAATGTTTATTATAAAAGTGTAAATTTGCAAACAATACATTTTGTAAAAGGAATACTTGAGCCAATTTAAAACGTCCTTGGAAAATTAATATAAAAGGCCAATAAATTGTATTGTTAACGGTGTGTGTGGTCTGGTGGCCCATACGATAACAGTGTGGTTAGTCGCTCTAATACGATCACAGTGTGTGACCTGTTGCTGGTGGCCCATACGAGTACATACAGTGTGGCCAGTGGCTACCTTACGAAAACAGAGTGGGCTAGTTTATCATATTACTGGTATTCGGAGGAGTCTGTTACTCCTATATTATTATCTAAAGTGTTAATCAATCGATCGTTCGTAAATATCCTAGGAAGTCTAGATTTGCTCAAGTAGCCTTCAAGATAATATTAATTCATTACATATTGTGTTCGACGTCAGTTATTACCGGAAAGATTTCTAAATTCAAATCGGGAAAGATTGGCATGCTACGAATTATTGGTAAATCCAGAAAATTGGATAAACCTCGGTAAATTTCTGGACAAAACGCGAAAAATAAGGACAACACTCATTCATGAATAAATATATGTTATCAAAATGCAATACCATTAATTATTAACAATTATATATAAATTAATTAGTGTATAAAAACGCGAAAAATAAGGACAACACTCATTCATGAATAAATATGTTATCAAAATGCAATACCATTAATTATTAACAATTATATATAAATTAATTAGTGTATAATGCTGTTGTGTTATTATTTAATTGTAATATTAATGTGTTTTCTTTATGTAATTGTAATGTTAATGTTTTTTTAGTGTATAATGCTATTGTGTTGTGTTATTATTTAATTGTAATATTAATGTGTTTTCTTTATGTAATTGTAATGTTAATGTTTTTTAGTGTATAATGCTATTGTGTTATTATTGTGTTATTACTTAATTGTTGTGTTATTATTTAATTGTAATATTAATGTGTTTTCTTTATGTAATTGTAATGTTAATGTTTTTTAGTGTATAATGCTATTGTGTTATTATTGTGTTATTACTTAATTGTAATATTATTGTGTTTTCTTTATGTAATTGTAATGTTAATGTTTTTAGTGTATAATGCTATTGTGTTATTATTTAATTGTAATATTATTATTGTGTTTTCTTTATGTAATTGTAATGTTATTGCTGTTTTTGTTGTTTATTTTTCTTTACACTAGTACCAATTATTACTTTATTGTAACGGACTGTCAACAGCATGTACGGCTTACTGCCCGTGCGACCCATATTTGTAAATAATATTGTAAATATCTTACTTTTTGTCTAATAAAGTCCTACTACTACTACATATTGTGTTGTTCATAAGAAATTCACAGAATAAACCCGTTTTAATTAACTACACTTCTCATTGTTACTGATCATCGAATTCCTTGTCCATCACACCAGAAGAACCCTGAAATAGCTTAATCTAAAATACGCCCTGAAGAGATCCTCGTGCTTGCCTTGTAAAGTTTTGCCGCAGGATGCGAATCGCATACCGTAATCGGTTAAGTATTTCAGATAAATGTTGTATATGACATTCCCATGACAGATTGGAATCACTTCATACACCTAGGAATTTTGGCACAATTTGCTTTTTTTATTAAGGTGTCATTAAGCAGAATGTTGCTGGGTAATTCAGATTTTGTTGACTGAAATACATGTACACTGTTTAGTTTATGTTTAGTTTGAGTTTATTGTTTATTAGCCATTGTTCTAGATTTGTTGATGTTTTATCTATCCTTCAGTTTTAGATCATCAAATATCGCAATTAACTGTAACTTTAAATATTAAATGAAACTTTGACCAATAAATATATATCTATAAGAGTAAGATCAAGAATGTGATCAAGTTAATAAAAATAAAAATTAAAAATAAAACTAATAATAAAATGTACACAAGCAAGACAAGTTAAATTGCTCTATCTAACGTACATGAAAAAAATACTAAGAAAATAATTATATATATACAGGGTGATTAAAAATTGACTTTACAACTTTACAAGCTTATAGAAATTTATTTAGAAGACCTACAGAATTGGTTTTAATGTCATATGATAGCACAACTCATCACGTTTTCACCGACATAGTTTTATAGTACCTAGTTCTCTCACCGCGTGCGCTAGGGCTCCGAGCAAAGCTATCCCTCACTTGTTCAACCACAGCTTCAGCCGTACGTGGACGGCCAGTATGCTTGGAATGACTAACAGAACAGTCAGTCCTAACAAATGTTTGGTGCCAAGAATAAATTGTTGGCCTGCTAGGAGGATCCTTACCATACTGGGTACGAAATCTACGCTGAACAATTGTCGCAGATTTAGTTTCTTCGAACAAAAACACACAACGAGCACGCTCGGCACCTGTGAAAGCAGCCATTTTGATATGAACTACGTTAGCGCACACGGTGAGAGAACTAGGTACTATAAAACTATGTCGGTGAAAACTTGATGAGTTGTGCTATCATATGACATTAAAACCAATTCTGTAGGTCTTCTAAATAAATTTCTATAAGCTTGTAAAGTTGTAAAGTCAATTTTGAATCACCCTGTATATATATACATATATACCCATAGTAATTCTGCCCGAGGGCAGGTCTTTCACTGTAATCATAGAATTTTCATGCTATGTTTTGCAGCTTTACTAGGGAATTATACGTGCGGTAGCCTAATAAATTAAATTGCCGGTTATCAATATTTAAAACACCACCTTAAATTATTTATCATATTAATACTATTTTTTAAATTGAATTAAATTAAATTATTATGAATTGCTAAAAGAATACTATCAGTGAGATACATAAGTTAGCATGTTATTAAATTATCTTTTAGTTGTTTTTTATAGAATGTTATAGTTTAACAGTCTCTCTGACAAGGCGGAATAGAATTCCAAGTTGTTGCAAGTGAAACTGTAAAAGATAGTAATACACACTGTGGTGAGAAGGGATACGTCATATGTTGCGATGTTGCGGTTTGTTAAGCAAGGGAATATGATGCAAAGTGTTTAAATTATGGTTGGAAGATAAATTCTGGAAACGAGAGGCTAAATAATTCTGCGGCAGGGAATTCCAGTTTCGGGAAGTGGATATTGTATGATGTGGAGTGATGATATATCCTTTGTTGAGGTAAATTAATCTAGAGATAATGATCTGATCATCAGTTTAAATCGTGGTCAGATGATGAAAGCAGCAAATGAGAAGCTAAATATATGACGTAGTGGAAATAAAGTGTATTGAACCGAGTGCTCTATAGCTACATAATAAAGGAAAGTGATGACAGGATATCTGATATCTTCATTTTCTATCCAATAATAAGAAATGGGTTGTTTAGTTTGAAAAGTTTCCAATATGACTCGTAAAACGGATATTATATTTACATAAAAGTAGAGAATTCCACCCCCCACTCTACCCTACTTTTATAAAGTTAGACAAAGCAATAACGTTTTATTGGTATTTTCTAATATCGACTTTATTACACATAAAATCCAGGAGAACGAAACTTTACAAGTATTACCAACACAAAAAAAAAAGATCGTAAACAGTAAGGCTATTAAAACTGACAAATATTGTGAATTACAATTCATTTTCACCTACACACTAAGCATGTAAAACTATGAAATCTGTTTTTACTGTATAGGTTACAACTATTTTACTATGTTGATTTAAATGAACACTGCTTAAATTAAATTAGGCTAATTGAGATTGAGATCAGCTGGAAAATCTAGAATGGATAGAATACGAAATAAAGAAAAGTTTTATAAAATTATGGCTGTTCCTGTCCTTTTATATTGATCTGAATCTTGGGTACTTACAAAAAAATATATCTCACATATTGAAGCCACTGAAATGGAATTTTTAAGATCCGTAAAAGAGTGTACACGCATGGATAGATTACACAATTAATCAATAAGAAATTAACTAGATATATTTTCAATACTCGATAAACTAGACGAGCACAAATACCAATGGAAAGAACATTTAGACAGAATGGACAATACAATATTACCCAAAAAGATCAACGCCTACAAACCACATGGAAAAAGATCTTTGGGACGGCCAAGGAAACGATGGACTTGAGACCGGAGCAGGTCGCATTGACCTAATCCTGGAAAGGAAGAAGAAGCAGAAGAAATAAGAGAAATTTTGGGTATACAAGAGGAGCCGGACATCATATGCATTAAAGAAAAGAAAAGAATAAAATGGTATGTCCATGTCAAAAGAATGCCAGAGCAAATATTGCCTAAAGTTATGGAATGGATCCCAATATAAAGGAGGAAGAGAGGAAGACCGAAGAAAACTTGGATAGAAGGGGTACAAGCAGCTATGGATATCAGAGGATTGGAGGAAGATCAATGGATGGACAGAGAGGAATGGCGTTTGGTTTCCGAAGACGGCGGCAGCTGCCATGATACCGAATGATGATGATGATGATGATGAGATTGATGGAAAAATTATTGAACACATGTCCGATTACTTATACTTAGGAAGTATATTTACAGAACATAAGAGTGGCATTTTTTTCCGTCTTTGATCCGAGGCTTGATCCTTGGGACTGCGAGCAATGTATAAGATACACCTCGAAGTGGGTTGCTAGCCCGTTTTCATGACGGGTTTATTATTCGGAGTTTCCTCCCTAGGCCGATTGCCTTCACCGATCTCCAGAGCTTAGCCTGTCCCGTTTTATTTCGGAGTTGTCTCTCCTAGATAGGTAGTCTTGCAGCCGCCCGTTTGTCATTCTACAAGGAAGTAGATGTAGAGTTGCCTCTTCCGTCATGTACACCGTACCGAAGGACTCCTCCGCTGTATCTGCCGTTGAGGTCTTCACTGTAACCCTGGCAAGAGGCCCTCACAAGATAATATCAACTGGGCAAGCTGAACAAAGTTTTTTTTTACGAGGTGTTACTCCTCACCCTCAACCTTTTTCAACCTGACTTGGGGCAGGCTATGGCGGAATACGTCTTCCTCCGAGGAGTGATTTTGGAAATAAACAAAACGAAAATCCTACAAATTATGTTTAAGAAGAAGAAGAAGAAGAGGAGGAGTGACATTGATTCAAAATTACTAGAGATCCGTGAAAGTGGTTTTATTTTTAAGGAAAATTCGTTTTAAAATTTCAAGATTTTGATGTTATTGGGAATTTGGCTGGGTTATTCTTGAAAATGTAAATTTGAGTCTTTTTAATCCTAGTTTAGTATATAGTCCAGCCTTATTAGGGGTTTCACCTCGGAATGAGAGTTAATAATCTGAAAACTCGTATAGACCTTCATTTTAACATTCTAAAAGTTGTCTTAAAAGTCTCATAAAATCCCGTGTCCGCGTCTTAAGATTTCAAGGTCAAATGTAAGAAAATCGGTTTTTTTGCAAATATCTCGTTTACTATGGCTTTAATGCTATTTATATTAATTATAAATATTATAGAAAATAAAAGTCTCTACAACGTTTGTTTAAAATATTTTTTTATACATCAAGCTGTTTTTGAGATAGAGGGCAGTGAACGCGTAGCGCTTAGCTATCTACAGCATAATGCAAGGTCAACCATTAGTCACGTATAAAGACTATAAACCTTAAAAATATATAGTTATAAACAATTTGCATTTTTTATTAATTATTACATTACATTAAGTAATATTTTTCATTAATCGAGTATATATATTAATAACCCTCATCTGTTCGTGTAATTAAAAAATGGTTAGCTGAAATTATAGACTAACTTTAATTATATTTTAATATATGCTAATTAATATAAAGATAGTACTTTTGACCCCGAAATCCTTCAAGATTTGGAGACAAATATCCTTGACGACGAAAATAATGATAATGAATTGGAAAATTTTCGAGCGGCCGGAAGACAGTGAAAAAAGGAGAAGAAAATGAACATTCATATTATTAAAATTTTGTAAAACCTCTCCACATCCGAATTTCAATTGTAATAATTGTATAAAACAATATTTTCAAATAAAAATACAATTAAGATTTACTTCCTTTATTTTTTCTACTTTAATTGTAATTAGTATATATAATAATATAATATATTTAAAATATACTTTAAGTATATCAGTCAACACATTTTGAACTACACGAACAGGTGTGTTATAAAATAAATATATATTTGATTAATGAAAAATATTTAATGTAATAATTAATAAAAATGCAAATTACTTCAACAAGGGTCAACAAGTACGGACCTAATGCATTCTGCTGATGATGGGACTAGTCCCGAAAGGCCTACAGAGTTTTAAAACAACTTAAGTTGAGGAGACGGACCTACAAGGTAACTATTTTATGGTTTTTAACCATACAGTATTTCACTAGAAGCCAAAGGTTTGCAAGTGCAAGTTTTGCATTATTGAAAAAAACAGATTTAAAATTGGAGATGTATAAGAAAATCATAGGTAATTGAAAAGGATAATTATATTTTATCTACTCCTAACTCATACATCAATTAATTAATTAAATTATTTAATATGCAGGAAATTCAGAATTTTGAAAAAAAAAATAATTTGGTGATATCAAGATGTTTCAACAATTCTCAGAAAAACTATGATTTTTATAGTGTTTAGAATTTTGTAAAACAACGGCTCTTCCAACTCTACTTTATGGCTCTGAAACCTGGACTCTTACTACAGGCAAATTAAATAGGATAGTAGCTGCAGAAATGAAGTTATTAAGACCTTTAGCGGGTTATACACCTTATGACCACGTGCGAAATGAAGATATCCGCAAAGCTCTCAACACACCAGCAATAACTGAAGCCACCCAAATATATCAAAATAATTGGCATGAACACCTCCTTAGAATGTCAAACAATGGACTACATCTAAAGGAATTAACTGCAGACCCACAGGACGAAGAGACCCAGGAAGACCTAAAAAGCGATAGAGGGGTCAATTTGTATCCTGAAGCGGAACAGGTCAATGACCTAATCCATGAGTGTAATTGATGATGTTGAAGAAAATATATTTTCTATTATTTCGTGAAAAATAATTATTTTATATTTTAAGATAATAAATTCGTGGTGCCTCTTCTTTTTTAGAAATTTTAAGTTAAAAAAAATCCAAAAAGATTGCTACATTTATATCCTTTTTCCACAAAATTTAATTACATCTCAAGAATGTAATTATGCACCAAACTCGTTTTTTTTTCTGCGAAAAAAATCACTTACACCTCTTATCTTCTAACCGCCTCAACTGTATCCCGTATAATATATCTACTTTATCCAGTGTGCTGCGTATTTAATTGTGTGTTTTTCTCTAAATATTCATTCACATACAGTTTAACGAAATTATAAAATTATGAGTAATGGCGAAACGCTTCAGAGAAATAAAATTCCATACCAGTATTTTATGTGACGAAAGCTAGTGAAATTGTCTTTGTGGGACATGATTTGAAACTCTTTACCAGGGGAATTTAATGTTTGAATGTGACCTGATATGCGTAGCTTTGTAGTTTGAATGGGCGGATATCAATAGAAGTGCTCAAGAGACATTATGAATTTCAGTTATTTGAAAACTCAGCTGGGAAATGTGAAACAAAGCACCTTTTCAAAATGTAAAATCGAGTTTTTTTATATTTAATAGAGACATTCAATATAATTTGCTACCAGTATGAAACGGTAAAGCACGTGTTATTAACAACTGTCATGAATATTAATTTTACAGCTTTTTTTTTTCATACTGTGGTATTCAATAAATAATGGCAACACTGATATAAGTTCACAAAAAATATTTAGGTTACTTTTGACGTTATGATCTTCATTTATAGTCTCCTGTCAAGTTAACTATATGTTGCCAAATACTTGGAAGCCGACGCACTCCAAACTGCAGCACCATTTCTGTATATCTCTTTCAATGATCGAACTAGAGCTTTTTGGACATCAACTATTGATTGAAATCGAATGTCTCATAGAGGTTCTTTGATCTTTGAGAATAAGTTATAGTCACAAGGGCTCCAGTCTAGTGAATTTTTTGGATGTTCGAATGTTTGCCAATTACAGCTTCTAAACAAATTCTAGCGAACACATTTTTAGGGCGATATTACTTACTAAATGTGATAAATAGTGAATTTATTCACAAAATGTTGCTATTTTGAGACTTTCAATATTACAGATATACAACAAAGACTAAATGTTTTAAATAATAATATAGTACCTTTTTTATCCGTCTTCCGCATAATAACAAAGACAAAAATAGACTAAAAACAGGAGCAAAATAATAAGATATATAATTAGAAGTTAATGGAAATGTCTGTTCGGTTTAATATTCTTAGGGAAAATAAATCAATGGTGACAATATAATAATTTAAAAACGTTTTTCTTATAATCGATTTTTATTGAAAATACTTAGTTAAATTATTATATTATTATATACAAATCAATTCTAATTGAGGAAGACGGATAAAAATGTACTATATATTATTAAAACATTTTAATACATAGCTTCAAAAGTGATAACAATGAATGTTAAAAATGTTAACGAAGACTACGCAATAAGATTACAATAGTCACCACTAAGATCGCTGATTTACAGCAGTGTAGCCAGTTGTTATATATTGATTGATAAACACGTGATAAATACAGTGGAAAGTTTACCGGATACCCCGCTAACCTTGAGGCCGGATAGCAGATTCGGATGATTTTGAGTATTTTCGTTCATGAGCGAAGTTAGCAAGTGTTTAATTAAAACGTTGAATTGATTGCAAGCACGACCATTTGAGCGTATTAAAAACATGCTATTGTAGTTTGAAGTTATTATAATAGTAGGGCCTATAATGCAATACGAGGTTGGGAAGTGGTTTTTACAGAAGTGAGGAATCGTTAGCGAGGTTTTTAATTTCCGAGATTCTGTAAAACATTTTACAAACGTGCATTGTACATTATTTTTTTCAAAATAATAAATAATAGCAAAATAATAACATATTTGTTGGAAATATTTGCTTTCATTATAAACAACTCACTAACGTTAACAGTGCGGGCAATGTTTATTAATTGAGACTACAGCAGGCCGTGACACCAATCAGTTATAAAATGACAGCAAGTACGAATTTATTATTTTATATTGTTTCAAATAAAGTTCAGTTAATTTAAAATGCAGTGATTTGTATCGTATAATGTAAATTAACACTCCCTTTTAGTTATATTTTTGTATATACATTGTACGTAGTATACATAAAGGGCAGTAGTATTACTTCCCGAGCGAGGCCGGTAATATGTAATATTAGTTATTTAGGTTGGCAACCTACGCACTATCGCGCAAAAATGTATTTTTTGTAAATAATTCTAAAAAAAAGATTTAGCGATGAAAAATGACAGTAACAGTCCGTTCTTCAACACAGGCTAATAAAAGTAGAGGAGAGGCGACAGAGTCGGTTGTACCTCTGGAAGCTCATGACACGTCCTGGGATTGCTTTAATGAGGTAGCAAATGAAAACAACAGTAGTCAGTCTCACGGTCAAGAAAAAAAAAACGCGATTGCACGTGAGATTGATTTTTGCCTGAAGTCAGTGTGTGCGGGTTAGAAAACCACGCTGACTGCGACCATAAGTGCCGGATCGTGTTTTGTTCCTGTTGCTTCTATTAGAGTAGATCTGATTACCTCCAAGGTTATTAATCACAAAATTACTTGCCTCGGGATCATAGAAGGCAAGGGTTGATTCATCTTTCTTTCCAAGGCGTATTAACATAAATCAAATAATGATTCTCAAATCCACAGAGTGACTGAAAATGATTGTTTTCACTACGATTATCAATCAGGAAAGCTAGACAGCAAAAATAAGGGAGCTGGAAATGATCTCCTAAGTGAGTGAGTTTCCGTATAGGATTATACCAAACAGCTACGTGCACATAAATCAGATAGAACATTAATTATATAAAAGATGATATTTAATGCAAACAAGTTGTCTGAAGTAAAAACAAAATCAAGATAAACATTTGAGCATTCAAGAACATAATATAAATAAATAAATGATAATACTTTTACAAGATAAAGACCACTCCATACCTCATACTACACTCATGCTAGCGTCCAAGCCAGGGTGGCTTCTTCCCTGGTCTACCGAACCAACTAAAACTGCGCCGCTTCTCGGCTTCAGACGACCTTGTCCATTTTTAGAGTTCCAATCCCATCTCGGACTGGATCGATGATTCAAAGATTGAATGCTGAATGAATGATCTGCTTGAATGATAACGTTCTGCCTGTGCACCACGTATATGAAGGTTCCGAGGTAGAGGGGAGATGCGGCGTAGGCACAGCGCAGCAGGAAAGGTAAAGAGGGAGAGTGGGGGTAGATGCAAGGAGAAAGGAATATTGGCATAGTTCATGAATATCCAAGTCTAGGGATTAGAACGACGCTGCAGTAATGAGCCGAAAAACGCACTTTCGGTTCAAGTGCGAAATGATCGTGATCATGACCCTTATATTTGGTGGACAGACAATGCTACACATACCCGAGCTTAACAAAGTTTGCCAAAAGTGTATCTTTCAGCATTCTGTAGCAGCGTATACAGCGAAATACGTTTTTCTGAAGCTGACCTTCTCTGTGAAGACAACGAAACCCGTTGTAGTCTGTAAATACAGGGGAATTGGTATTCATTCACCAGTGCAGTATGAGTACCAATTTTTTTGTGTTGTAAAATTAAAAATATGGTGATTATTTTTTTGTTGCGCCGCGCGATCCTACCTTTTTATTACTTTGAGTTTGAAAGTTTTGAATGACTATATCGACATTCCTTTGCCCGGGCCCATAGAAGGCAACGATTAATCCACCTTTCCTTTGTAAATTATTTAACATGGCACTATGACCCTGGGGACTCAGGCTGTAACGGAAATGAGTACCAGACGCTTGTTCTGGGGATAAAGGCGGCCGTCACGCAGGGCTGACAACCCGGCTGACATAAAGTGCCGATTGTCTAGAAAAAGTGGAAACCTTAACCTCCTACTACCCCAAGGGGCTCCGGGCCTGTTGTGGGATCACTTTACTTACTTACTTTATAGTACTGAATGCTAAACAGTATTATAATCGTGAAGGTAGAAGGAAAAAAGGGGATTAAATTGGTTTGAGAAAGCTTTAGATTATATATCAATATGAAACATGACTAGCTACGCAATTAGTAAACATACGTTAACTAAAAAAAAGTTAACTATTAATTAAAGTTATAAGTCAGATAATTGAAATACAAATAATATAACAAAAATTTATCTTCTTGACCATTGAAAGAAAAAATATTAATTAAATAATATAAATATTTTAATTTTAAAAAAGACAATGATAATAATAATATTCACACACACACACACACAATCCAGTCCAGCCAAGGGCTAGGATTCACACTCCTGGTTGCCGTACCCTGGCTTATGGGACTGATGAAACCAAAGATCTCCTTCGAGCTACAGTCGACCTGACCACGACGATCGCAAAGTTGATGATGATGACCCTGATACTAACTTGCACAGCTTATTTGAGGCTTTCGATAACAAGGAGAAGATGCGCAGTCACACGCAGCGCATAAAGAAGGAAGGGGGGTACGTAGGGGAGAGGACAACGAAGGCAGGAATTTGGCACTGTTCTATAACATCACTATAGAAGGACGTAATTGTTACGTAGTTTTACGTACGAAAAGTCATCTCGGTACATGGTTATGTGAATTACATAACTTACTTACTTACTTACTCACTGGCACTATCGAACCCGTAGGTTCATGGCCGCGCGGACATAAGCTTTCCATACATCCCTATCCTGAGCTAATGATTTCCAATCATTCCCTATATAATCTACTTCCCTCAAATCATAGTTAATGTTGTTCTCCCACCTCATTCTTGGTCTACCAACTGGGCGTTTTACTTCTGGCTTTCCTACAAGATGTATAAAGTCCTAACATTCCATGTTCCTAGGAACATGTCCCTATGTTTGAGCCTTTGGCATGGGTTCCCTGAAGTAGTCCCCGCCCGGAGAACCGAATGGGGGACTATTTGACCTCCGGAAAATTTTACCCCAGATGAACCCATGTCCGCATTTCTTGACGGTTGTATTTTTACGGTGAAAGATCGTCACTCTTTCGCCCAAGGTACTTTTTTCGTCTGGCTTATCACCTTCGACCAGTCCGGCATGGGTAACCCTATCGGCAGCAATGCTACCGCCGGCATAGCTCTCAGGATCATTTAAGCACGCAAGCCACTCCACCACGACAAGGTAAAGATACCATGGAGGGGTGAATTACATAAAGTATCTAAAGTATCTAAATTTTACATTTCGTAATTTTTTAAATACATTGTCCGGCCGGATATTAGGTTATTATCCGGTATCCGAATTTAGGCCGAATAGACTGGATAGTTATTGGATATCCGATTCATCTCTAGTGGTAGCCATGTCGAGATTTATTTGGGGTACTCGTGTTTCCAGAATTCATCCTACTAACGCTCTCCATTCTTCTTTCCTCTCAAACATCTTGTCATTACATCTTCAATCATTAGTTTCATTCCTCCTTTCATCCCATCTCTTTACATTTCACTTCTTATTACCCTTTATTATTGTTGCAATGGTTAAAAAAATAGTCTGGTTTAGCAAACCACGAATGTTTAAAATGTGTGGTTCCGATGACTTAATAATAATAATAATAATAATAATAATAATAATAATAGTAATAATAATAATAATAATAATAATAATAATAATTTATTTTAGCTGCAGAGTTAAGGCCATAAGGCCTTCTCTTCCACTCAACCAGCGAATAGTAAAATTATACAAAAATTACATACATATTACAATTTTAAGATATTAAAATACAGACTAAACAAAATACAATGATGATGTGATCTAATACTAGCTAATACTTACAAAAACAGAATATAATAAAATTAAAATGATATAAAATAAAGTAAGTTGCTTCCTACATGATTATTAATGGAATGCTCTATATAGTTGTCAGGCAGTTAATGTTTTCATTGTGTCGAACTTAAGATATCAGTTAATTTGGATTTAAATAATGATAGCGAATGGAAGCAGACTCGGTGTACGTCCTCATGACTCAGAGCCTTTCTGTTATCTTAGGGCAAAATAGGGCCAAAAGTAGGGTTGTATAACCCCCTCTTCCGAGGCCTTGGATCCAGCCAAATTAAATGGCCGTGGAAATCATGTGTGTGAATGCTTGATGAGTGTCAAATCAGGTACACCATAACAAACTACATATAATTGTACAGTAGATTTCATCTCATTCATTCCATAAATTAAATCAGGGTGAATACTAAACCTAACATAAGGTTGCCGTGTTAGGGTCTTAAAGTTTGAACCCATATCTACTAATTTAATCTAATAGGGATTGCATGTGGTCAGCATGTTAACTCCCCCTACGGTTATAGCTGGTTTTCTCAAATTGTAACCGCTACTTATTGTAGCTACTCAAATTCACATAAATTGCAATGAAATATAATATGTGTATCTGATATACAGGGTGCAGCATAAGTCAGTTTATCGAAAATGCAAATATATTATTTTCTGTAGCTTACAACATCTATACAAAAACAACTACCAAAATTGTTCAAAGTGGCCCCAATTGTTGATTAAGCATTTTTAAGACGTCGTTTTAACACTGTTTTGCAGATGTTATCACACAATTACCCATTATTACCAAAAGTGTTTCAAATTGCTGCTCAATCATATCCCGAAATGTTGCAGGTTTAATGATTTTGTACTGAAAACTTTGTCCATGAAAATTCCCCATATTAAAAAATCATATGGCGTGAGGTCTAATGCTCTTTCGATTTTACCACGCTTTCCAATCTACTCTTAAAAAACTTAATTCTACAATTTGCCCTTTTGGACATTTCTGATGTTCTCTCTCGGCAATGGCATAATTGTAACCCACTTCTGAGGTTGGGGCGCCTGGAAGCCGGGGTTACGTTGCCCCGATGATATGATGGATGATGATGATGATGATGCGCCAGGAGAGTCCCTAATCCTAAGCTTAATCAAAGATAAATATGAATGATGATTGCGATGGCCATATAATGTTCGGGGACCGTTTGGGCCTTAAAGTTTCCTAACATTTGTCTTACAGGTGAGGAAAAACCCCGATAAAAACCTCAACCAGGAAACTATCTCGACCGGGGATCGAACCCGGGCCCGCTGCGTGAAAAGGCAGCACGCTACCTCGAGACCGTAGCGGTGGACACTCTTGAAAATTTATAGACATGATACTGGACAATGTGTATTTCCTATTTAGCAAATTACCTCAAGCAGTTGTGTATGAGATTAAATTCTGAAGGTCCCGTATTCAAACCCGAATTTCAACCAATCTGATTTTTTCCCTTGCAAACAAGTGCAATGGGTAACTGACTTCTGCCGTAACCTGTATATTCAATGTTCGTAAATATGACATTTTTTCATGTCTCCGCGAACTGTGCTGATTCCATCTCAATGATAATAGAATAATACATATTTATACTCGGCTATTAAAATGTTTATATACTTCTACACCAAGGTTTCCAAATTCCTCATGCGTACGGTCTCATACTGGCAGAAATTCTTCTTCTTCCTTTCCAGGATTAGGTCAGTGCGACCTGTTCCGATCTCAAGTCCATCGTTTCCTTGGCCGTCCCATCGATATTTTCCAATGTGGTTTGTAGGTGTTGATCGTTTAGAGTAATCTTGCATTGTCCATTCTGTCTAAATGTTATTTCTATTGGTATTTGTGCTGCAGAAATTCCATGAGATATTACCTTCCCCAAGTTCAAATCCCATAATCCTGCAACAAGGCACGACGCCTTAAAGTGCTCAACTACGGCGCGGGTCAGTAGAGTAGTAAGCGAAGACGAAAGTTCTGTCCTGTTACCATATTAAGGGTCTATTTGTCGTTTCAAATATAGGCTTGTAGTCATCATTTTATTGGCAAATTAATTTTCTTCCTTACTTAGTCCATTGGGTACGCCGTAGCGTAAACGGTTAAGGTAATACGATAGAACCTCGGGTCTCTAAATCAAGTCTCGTTCATTTCATATGGGTTTCTTGGTAGACGGACAGTTTTTTTTTTTTTTTTTTTTGTTTTTCCCATTTTTCTCTCCAATAAATTTCATTCCATCATTTCCCCATACTCATCTCATCCATTCAATTTCCTTCATTCGCCCCAGTGACGTTGCGTCAAGAAAATAAGAATAATTAGTGTTCCAATTACACTGAGGAACAAAAAATAAACTTTTTTCTTTCTGTCTCAGAAAAAAATGTTATTCTGATAGTATTTTTTCTCCTGAATTCGGTTTTTCTCCATCACGCAAGGTTTCCGAGAGACAATAATTTATATTTTCAAACACTTCAATATTTTCTACATTCGTAACTAAACAATTTTCGAACATTCGGACTCACCTAGAAAGTACGAAATGACGATTTTCTGCTATATTTCGCCTGTGGAGCATCCCTCTTGATGGTCCAACAATAACCGGCCAGCATATTAGGATTCCATTTGCCTTGATATCTCTTTCCCATAGCTGAAATCTCCTGATGGCGGTGTTCCCCATGCTCATCGCTCAATGGACAAATGGACGAAAAACGTTTATTAAAAATTATTATTTAAATCCATTAATTGAAATTGAAATAAAAAAAACTGTGGGTGATGGAGAAATTCCGAATACATATTTGAAAACACGATAAAAAACTGCATTTAGTACATCTATTGGTACTCATGAGGCAAAAATCATGTTGGCTAGTATTATTTTTATGTAACTTCAATTAATTATATACGTTTTATATGATATGATGCAATTTTTTATTGCATTGTAATATAATGTCTAGTTCAGAAGTTTCTTATTTTGCTGGAAGTGATGTATAATTATATTTAGGCAAGTTGATTGGAAATCTTTGGTTAAATCACAGCTTGCCAGACAATCCTGTTTGTAATTCCTGTGGGAGAATCGAGTTGATCACGTCAACACGTCCTGCACATGTCAATTCCTGCTACCTAATTCCCTGGAGGTGGGATGACATCAGATCAAATCTACACCACGCTTGCCATACATAAAACGTTACAATCTCCGAGATTTAAAAGGACTAGTGCGCCGTTACATGGGGCTTCTGTTAATATTCAAACTTCTGTATTTTACCAACTTCAAGGTGTGATTTATTAAAACTTACATATTCTTTTAAAATATAATTGATCAATATTTTATTATATCTGGCATACGTATTAGCATAAGAGTTTTCTTGCACCTTAAGTCAAAACATGTTTTCAATTTTATATAAAGTAAAGTGAAATTTTAGGCACCTAAAAACCTTTAAATGCAGTAAAATACAGGGTAGGGCATGAACACCTGCTGTTTTTTAAAAATAATTTTAACACTGCACGGTAGGTCAAAGATACATTTGAGTGCTGTTGAAATATATACAGTTTTATGGAGTTTTAGATGACATTGTTCACTGACTTTTTACTGGTTATTTTAGAAGTTAGTAACACAGTTGAAAATAGTGATTACACTGGTCAACAGCGGTTTTGTTGCCCTTGATATAAGATTAATTTCGGATATATTTATGCTCACAATTTATGAAACTATCAATGATTTTGGAAGATTTGCTCTGGTTTTTTAAAAAAATTATTTTCATTTTACACTACAAAAATCGGAAAATATGAAAAAAAAATATAATGTAAATTGTTTTTTGAAAACCACTGATGTAAATGTAAAGAAAAAATGTCGAAAACCCATGTTATACTTCATTGAAACGCCTTTTATAAGATTATCTTCTATAATTTTTTAAAGCACATTCAGCACATTCGTGAATATATCCGTAAACTGTGCATTTGAAAACATAGAAATTCGCAGAGATATACAGGACAACATGTTTTGTAGAGCTGTGTTATCAACAGTAATCTAACAAGAGGTTGTGTTTTTCCGAAACAATCACGAGGGACAAAGTCGCGAGTGATTTTGTCTAATGAAAAACTCAACCTCGCGTTGGATTTGGAGTGATTATTTAGCGAATAATACAACATCAGAAGCTAAAAAATAGTTATAATGTTTAATATTTACCAAATGTGAGGTTATGTATTCCGATCTAACTTCCGGGAGATTTGTAAGCCGGCTGCATAGTTATGAATAGCATATATTTCTGTTAAATATCTTTGGACTTGGGAAAAATCAATAACAGATGATTGTATGGGAAATAACTATTAACGATAATGCAGATTCATTATACAACAGATAATATTTTTTTAGAGCAACAGAACTAACCGTTTCTTTTTCTGGTTATTTTTGAAGTTGTTTTCTTTAGGCATTTCTTGCTGTACCAAATCAATCATACATGTTAAATCGATATCCTTGTCAAAGAAGTTAATTTGCGCAGATATCTCTCATTACGAATAGGAAGAGACAATTTTATCAATAGGAAGAGGCAGCTTTATCAACAGGAAGAAGCAGTTTTATCGGTCCATGAGATAAATATTCATCTGAAATGCAGTGTACTCGAACGAATTCAGGCAGCAAGAACAAACTCCATTACATCCATTCAACATGATTTTTAGAATTGCAATCTTCCCTCTAGTAACAATGTGTCACTGTGGGTTAGAGAATGTCGTGAAGAATGTTCTGTACAAGATGCAAAACTGCATGTGTGTGGCACTTCTCAAAGCCTGCTTGATAACTACAAAATTCAGCTTGTTCATGAGATATAATAGCTAGATTTCATTTTTCCAATCTATGCCAATCGATATCATAATATGCTTAATTTTTGACGTCATATGAAGGTCTTTTTTATCTTAAAGGTTACTCGTATGTTAACAAGCCGATATGAACCATGTCATTTCAAACTCCATGATATGTTATATATTTCAACATGACACAAATATATATATTTTATGAAACTTAATGTGTTAACATTCCGCTGAGCAACAAAAAATAAACTTGTTTTCTTGTCTCAGAGAGAAAACACATGTGATTCTGATAGTATTTTTTCCCCTGAATTCAAATATGATATCGGTTTTCCTCCATCATGCAAGGTTTCCAAGAGACAGGAATTTATAATTTCAAACACTTTAATATTTTCCACATTCGTAATTACGCAATTTTCGAACATTCGGACTCTCCTAGAAAGTAATAAATGACAATTTTCTGCTATATTTAGCCTGTGGAGCATCCCTCTTGATGGTCCAACAATAATCGGCCAGCATAATAGGATTCCATTTGCCTTGATGTCTCTTTTCCATAGCTAAAACCATTTGAGTTAGCTCATTTGGTTTTATTTTATAATGGACAAAAGGACGAAAAAATGTTTATTAAAATAATAAATATTTAAATCCATTAATTGAAATTGAAATAAAAAAACTGTGGGTGATGGCGAAATTCCGAATACATATTTGAAAACACGATAAAAAACTGCATTAAGTACAACCATTGGTACTCACGAGACAAAAATCATGTTGACCAGTGTTATTTTTAAAACCATCTGATATTTATACCCCGTCCTGTATATTCCAACTCTAAAGTCAATAGTTAATTAGCTATAGCAAATCGATGTAATAATAACAGAGTAAAATTGCCATTTTGTTTTTACATTCCGAGTATCTCCGGAGACCTAGCAACGTTGAATTGGAATTAATTATGAACTTCGTCTTCTTAATCATGATTTGTAGGATTTTCATCCTGTTTATTTCCAAAATCACTCCTCGGAGGAACACGTATTGGATGTGCATTCACTGTCTATCCATCTCTTGGCTAGTCTTCCTCTTGTTCTTCTCCCGCCCATTGGTCTACCTTCTTTAGCTCTATTTGCAAGTCGATTGTGTTCCATTCTTTCTTTATGACCCTTCCAAAATTTTCGTCTATCTATAATAAATTTGGTTATGTCTTGAATGTGACATTTATCCCTAATTTCTGTGTTGTGTATTTTATCAAATAATTATGAACGAGTAAACAAATTTAACAAAATGAAATACAAAATGAGTGCCAATGGGTAAAAATAGTTATACTTTTCGCCAAAACTTGAAAACCTCGCCTTACACCATTGTCTCAAATCGGCTATTAGTGACACTTTCAAATCCCTTGTTTCAGGACAAGCGTGCCTTTTCTTCACCAGTGTTTTAAAAGCAGATTAAGAAGGGTTGACTTTTTTTCGCAGGAATTTTTTTCTTCTTCTTTTTCTTCTTCTTCCTTTCCAGGATTAGGTCAATGCGACCTGTTCCGGTCTCAAGTCCATCATGTCCTTGGCCGTCCCAAATATCTTTTTCCATGTGGTTTGTAGGCGATGATCTTTTTGGGTATTCTTGTATTGTCCATTCTGTCTAAATGTTCTTTCCATTGGTATATGTGCTCGTCTAGTTTATCGAGTATTGAAAATATCTCCAGTTCATTTCTTATTGATTCATTGTGCAAATCTATCCATGCGTGTGCATCCTTTTACGGATCTTAAAAATTTCATTTCAGTGGCTTGAATATGTGAGATATTATTTTTTGTAAGTACTCAAGTTTCAGATCCATATAAATGAACAGGAACAGCCATAATTTTATAAAACCTGAGCTGAGTTTCTCTTCGAGTCTTTCGGAGGATTCTTCTTAAGGTGCCACACATAATTTGATATCGGTTTAATTTATTATGTATATCCCAATCGTAGCTGTATGTTATATCTGAATCAAGATAGTTAAAGTGTGCTATCTTTTCTATTATTTCATTATTGATTACTATTTTTGCTCTGACTGGCACTTTGCCCTGAAAAGCCATAATTTTAGTGCAGGAATTTTTGAATGGAGAAAAGAGGGGGTAATTCCAAGGCACTTTCAAGAAGTGAGGTTCATAAGTTTTGGCGAAAACTATATTCTAACTGCAATATAAATAAAAAAATAAATTTTTAACCTCAACAATATAAAATAGATACTAATGCATAACATATTTATTTTATTTATACAAATGCAGGGGACTCGACACAAGCCATTGTCCATAATTATGAGAAAACAATAATATATACAATAAATTAAAACAATTAAACATTATAGCAAAACAGAAAGTTTGGCTCTTGCTTCCCAGTATCTATCCTTGAGCGTAGCAGAGTGAAGTGCCTGACACTGTAGCAGGTGGTTCCTGTCCATGTTGGTGTTCGTGGAGCACAGTGGGCAATGAGGACTTCTGTAGATTCCAATCCGATGTAGAATGAGCTACAAGACAATCATGTCCTGTGTTTAGTCGAAAATATGCTACAGTTTTCTTTCGAAATGCATCTGGTGTAGTGTGGATGGTGTTTTTCCTTTGTTTTTCTTGAATTGGGATCTGAAGATTGGTTGAGAATGTGTTTTTTTACCGTTTGTTTGATATAATTTATTGCTGAGCGATAAGATGTGTTTAAATTAGGTTTTAAAATAAAATGAGTTAAAATATACCTTCTTAGGTAAGATCCGTCGTCCTCAACTTATAAAATATGTATTATTTATGTCTGTAGGCCTTTCAGAACATCCGTTCCATCTTCAGCAGGTCCTTCTTCGCTACATTACCTGATATGATGGTTGATGTTGCTGGTCCTAATGTGATGTCACGACAACACCACATTAGAACCAGCAGCATCAACCATCTTATCAGATAATGTAGCAAAGAAGGGCCTGCTGAAGATGGAACGGATGTTCTGAAAGGCCTATAGACATAAAGAATACGTATTTTATAAGTTGAGGATCTTACCTAAGAAGGTATATTTTAACTTCATATAAGATAATATAGCGACGAAGGACCTGCTAAAGATGGAACAGATGTTCTGAAAGGCCTATAGACATAAATAATACATATTTTATAAGTTGAGGACGACTGGTCTTACCTAAGAAGATATATTTTAACTTATTTTATTTTACGACTATCCACCTCAACGGTTTTAGCAATGAATTTTATTAGTATTAAATTAGGTTGCTGTAAACACATTGCTCCTCGTTTTGCCAGCAAATCGGCTACTTCATTTCCATTGATTCCGCAGTGAGATGGTATCCATTGTAATACTACTGTCTTATGTTGTTGATAAAGGTCAGTGTGTAGTTTCTTGCAATCTACCACTTCCTTGCGTTGCGCTGATTTTAATGATGTTATTGCTTGTATGGCAGTTTTGGAATCGGACAGATTGACGATATGGTCATTGATTTGATGACGGCATATGTTCTGTGAAATTACAGTATGAATAAAATATACATGTAGAAAGGTTTAATTACTAAACTGTAGCAGGTTACACAAATGTTATGGAATTTGTATCAACTTGATTGATTTTTTATGTATTGCTTTAGAAACAAAAATGGATAAACCTATATTCTGTCATCTAATTTATGGTGATGATTATGATGATGGTGCAGGCGGAAGAAAATAAAGTGAAAAGAAGTTTATCTGCACGACTTTATAATGCGGATTGCGATTTATTCAAAATGCTGGAAATATTCTTTCTTTAACTTATATTGGAAGTTTATTGGAAATTCTTGGAATTCCGGAGATACTGGGTAACAGAATTCTAAGTTATTTGGAATTTGCATTCATATAGAAATATTTACAGGGATATTACAACCAATTTTATAAGATGACTTTAGAAATATAAAGAATGCAAATACAAATATTGTGTGCTTAGAATGTGCTGTAATGCACCTAAAATGTTATGTGCCTAGTACAGTCCAGTTCTGCTAACTGTAGCCGTCCTGTAAACCAAAGGCCCGTGGCAGGGGGAACATTTCCGAGTGAGGGAGAAAACTAGTAGCCATACAAAAAAAAAACTTAATAATAATAATAATAATAATAATAATAATAATAATAATAATAATAATAATAATAATAATAATAATAATAATAATTGCAGGGGCTAATTTCATCTCAACCTCTCTAAAAAAATATTAAACTAAAAGTTTATAAAACACAGACCTTTATTTTAACAGGGTTGAAAATATTACAAGTATTTGAGAATAAAGTGCATAGTAGAAAAATTGAACCATATCAAAAATATTATTGATATAACAAATAAAATAACAAGCAAAATAAATCGATTAATATTTAAGTGCTTAGCAGACAGATGAATGAAGAAAACTACCCATGTACACCGCGTTCTATAACGATAGATGGGGTTTTAAATAGTTAATATAGCTTTACAAATGAAATTGGATGCGTTATTATTTACTGTAATGAAAGAAAAAGTGTGAAAGTTTCATATCCAGTGCGCAGTAATGTGTTTCTTGCCATTATTACGTCATCAACGTTAAATTTATGAAAATGGCGATTCCTGTACAGAAGTCATTCTGTGTGTTGCAATTTGCGAGATCTGGTTCTATTGCTGCAGTTCAGCGAGCTTTCCGACGACAATTTGGAATTAATCCTCCGACAGATTAAATTATCCGTCGATGGTATAAACAGTTAGAAACACTACAACGTATCTGTAAAAGGAAAAGTCCAGGACGTCCACGAACACTAAATGACGCGTCGCCGGTCCGGATGACATGATTCATTCCCATACCCTGCACGGTCTCCCGATCTTACATCTTGTGATTTCTTCCTGTGGGGGTATGTGAAGGACCATGTGTACGTACCACCGCTTCCCGTCTGCCTTCCAGACTTGAGAAGAAAGATTGTTGCTGCTGTTGAATCCATTACGCCAAATATGCTTATCAAGGTTTGGGAGGAATTCGACTATCGGCTAGATGTGTGCCTTGTGACGAAAGGTGCTCACATCGAACACTTATTAATTATGTTATGTAAATTCGAAGAGTTTCTCTATTTGGTTCATTAGGAATATCAAAATTCATTGATCTATATTTATTTTTCTGAATGTATATCTTCTCCGAAATTGTTAATTCTAAAGGTTTTTCCACTTGTTTTAAAATTTTTGCTTCTCTTCCAATTTTATGATGACTATTTAACTCATGCCCAAATGGGAGTCGATGACCAATCACATTTCAATTATTTTTCATATACAACCAATCACAGTTGTTTTTCACCTCAATTTTATAAATTTAATTTTATTACTTCAAAATCATGCTCCTACTTTTTAACATTCTGAATAGGTCGTAGCATTATTTTGCAGTGACCGCATGTGACTACCAGATTGTATATATAGTGCACGAATGTAAGCAGATAGTGCTTGCGAGATATAATATAAAAACATTTGTAGCAATTGATTAATAATCCCATGTAAGCTACGTTCTTATATATGTATTATCTAAGGGAAATTAAATAACTTTGAAACCCCGTCCATCATTTTGGAACACCCTGTATATAGAACAGTGAGCTACATGATCTTTGTGACACCCCTGATATAATAAGTGCAGCTAGGTCTCGTAGACTGCAATTAACAGGTCATGTGATACGAATGGGAAATGAAAGAGGGGTATGGTAACCTTCATGTAATTCCAGAGGGAAATTACATAGTGCGTAAGACATGGTTGAGGTGGGAGAATAAATTAACCATGATTTGAGGAAGGTAAATTAAACAGAATATAATTTGGAAAACATTAGCTCAGGATAGGGTTAGACTGTGAGCATATGTGTACCTTCGGGTTCCATAGTGTCAGTAAGCTAGTTAGGTAAAAAATGAATTATTTATTTATATACATATTTTAAACGTTTACACATCTTTCTGTGCGTAACATTTCATTTTTCTTCTCCATTCGTCCCTATCCATCCATTTTTTTTCACTCCAGTCCTCTTGTTCTCATTCCAGTATTTTACCTGGTTATATGTCTATTCCAAAGGACACCATTTAACATTGCTGTTATTGCTCTATCTTTATTTATTCTGTTCTTAATGTAATTTTCTTGTCTATCGTCTTTATCTACTTTTATCTCCAAATACTAAAATTCTTCACATCATCTAATATACCCCTTCTATAATAATAATAATAATAATAATAATAATAATAATAATAATAATTTGTTTTACACTCAATTTGGATAATAATGAATATGGATTGTGTTCCATTACCGTTTAATAAAACATTTTAGTTCAGTCAAAATTAAATTATATCAAATAA
>JASPKZ010009997.1:0-55000 GCA_030220185.1 Diploptera punctata | reverse complement strand
AGTAAATGTAGGTGGTATTATTCTTCACCGTCAATTAAAATAAAATTCTTTTCTTTTCTTGATTCAACTATTCTTCTTGTATTAAATATCACATTTTATCTAGGACTGGAAGTAAATATCAGTAAAACCAAATATATGGTCACACGTAGAAATTCAGTATATAATGGAAATGGACAGCTAATGACAAATGAGGGAAATTTTGAGGAAGTGGCTGAATTCAAATACCTAGGAACAATAATCACAAATAGGAATGAGATGCACAAAGAAATGAAACATAGACTCAATTCTGGAAATGCATGCTATTATCCATTGCAGAGACTTTTGATGTCCCAACTCCTTTCAAAAAACGTTAAGCTGAAGATATATAAAACTATTATTCTACCAGTTATATTATATGGGTGCGAAACATGGACTCTTACTTTAAGGGAGGAAGGGAGATTACGAGTATTTGAGAATAAAGTTCTTAGGAAAATTTTTGGACCAAAGAGAGATGAACAGACAGGTGAATGGAGAAGACTACAAACAATGAACTACATGGTCTTTATAGGAAGCCAGATATAATAATAACAGTTAAGTCTCGTAGACTGCGATGGGCAGGACATGTTGCGCGTATGGGGAATGAAAGACTTGCATGGAAGCTTTTTGAAGGAAAGCCAGAGGGAAAACGCCCAGTTGGTAGACCAAGAATGAGGTGGGAGAACAACATTAACTATGATTTAAGGGAAGTAGATTATACAGGGAATGATTGGAAAGCATTAGCTCAGGATAGGGATGTATGGAGAGCTTATGTCCTCGCGACCATGAACCTTCGGGTTCGATAGTGCCTGTGAGTAAGTAAGTATCTGGAGAACTCTTATTGCTTCTATGTTTGTTGAAAGTTGTATGCAGAATGACTAGGTAATTCTGTTATAATTTTGAAGAACATTAATACATCACATGATGTTATATTTTAAATTCTATTGGTTAATATAATGTTTAAATTTGATTTGTTAAATCAAAAAATTAATTGTTTTAACATCCAATCAGAGTTTAGTTTACTTTTATTTAAAAATATGTAGTTAAGCAGGTGTTCTTATTACAGTCATAACAGAAAGTTTATAATTCTGACAACAATGACTTAAAACAATTTTAAAAGCATTATTTAGAAAGACTGTTATGTAATACAATTTCTTTAATTGTTACTGAGACATTTTTATTGAACAATGAATTATTTAGATGTTTTTCTTTTATTTAGATTAGATTAGATTAGATTAGATTTATTTAGCCTGGTGGAGTTAAGGCCATGTGGCCTTCTCTTCCACTCACCAGGACAAACATATATTACATCAGAATATAACAATCTTAATTAACTCTAATATTAAACACTAAGTAAAATTTTGATCAAAAGATATCTAATATACGTATTACGATCTATAATACAACCAGTTAATATTAGTTAAAATTAAGACTAAAACTAGTAATAAAATGTATACAAGCAAGACATATTAAATTGTCCCTGTCTAATGTATATAAAAAACAGGAAAATAATGAGACATAGAAAACTAATTTTACGATTATACAATATTTAAAACAAAACAAATAAACATATTTGTTATTCAAATTGCTGGCGCTCATGAAGGTAGGAATTGAACCATTTCGTGGCACTATCAGAGAGTAAGAGGTTTTTAAGTTTATGCAACAATAAGTCCAAGTCTACCGTGTCGAATGCTTTACTAAAGTCCAGTAATGTAAGAATGGTAAGTTTTCGATTATCAGCAGCTTCGCGTATGTCTTCGCAAATATTTAGTAGAGCAGTATTTGTATTGTGTCCTGTCATGAAGCCTGACTGAAATTGATCTAGAAGGTTGTATTCATTTAGGTATTCAGTCAGTTGTTTATGGACCAATCGTTCCAGAGCTTTTGAAAGGGTAGGTAAAATGCTAATGGGTCGAAAGTCGTTCGGCGTTGAGGGCGTTTTAACTTAAGTTGTATTCAAATATTAAAAGAATTTAAAATACAAAATTATTAACTTTAACTTTCATATTTATTATGATATTCAAATCCTGCTTTAATACAGAAGTTTGTTTTAGTTGAGGACGACTGATACAACATGTACGAATTTCATAACTTGAATATTTTACAACACCTAAGTAAAATAGTCTACCGGAATTATGCATATTTTACAACACCTAAGTAAAATAGTCTACCGGAATGATGCATATTTTACAACACCTAAGTAAAATAGTCTACCGGAATGATGCATAATTGAAAAGAGATCATATTAATACCATCTACCCACATACTGCGGAACCGATTGAGGGTCTTTCCACTTTTCAGCGGTTGCCCTTTTACCAGCCGGCTGCTGGCCCTTCACATCCACATGTGTCAATCACAGAGGTAGATGATCAACAGCCAGTGTAGGGGTGACATGTGGTTAGCATGTCGAGTCCCCCAGCCGTTATAGCTGGTTCCTCAACCTGGAGCCGCTACTTATTGTAGCTACCCAATTGCCTCACGATGCTGGGTGGGCACCGGTCCCATACTGGCCGAAATACCATGAGAAAATTTCTTCCCCCATGGAGACTCGAACCAGCGCAAGTCCCGTAGCTCTGCGCCAAGGCTTCCTACCTTAACCGCTCGGCTACGGCGCGGGACAATGCGGAACCAAGAACGCAAATTTCAGTGGGAAGTATTAGAAAGCACTTCTGAGTTAAAATAACACAATTAATATATTACATTTTCTGAACCTTTATGTTATAATTTAAAATCTGATATTTTTATATATTTATGCTTTTAGGTATTAATTCGACTGAAAAATTATTTTCTCGTGTATATTTGTGATGCTGAGGTTCTGTTGGAATTTAATTATTTTCATGCAGTTCTTTGTACTGAAATAACATTTTTAATCAAGTGATATAATTTAAAAAGCAATTATAGCAAAAGTTAATTACAGCAATGGAATTTTAATGCAGAAACTTGAATAATTGTTTCTAACTTCCTTGAAATTCATCGCTTTATTAGAATTCTAACAGAAATATTTAAAAAATGTGAAAAATGTAAACTAATGTTACTTGTACAGAAGAATGTTCTCAATTCTCTATTTGAAAGTAGATGAATCAAATAGTTTCATACAGAGTTTTATAACGAAAACTAATTAATTTTTTTATATCCTTGTGCGTCAAATTACTTATTTAACTTCCGTTTAGTTCTGTGTTTAAAGAACAATATTTCGCGTTTTAGTGAAATATTCCATTTTTCATTCTTAATCAGCAATTGTTTATTTCATCACTTGCATTGTTAATTTGACAACAAAGAAGTTCCCATAATTTATAGCTTCACATTGTATGTATGTACTCCATGCGTCCTTAATAGAGACATGCGTGCTCCCCTAGTGGTCATTTCTTGGTGAAGATAATTGAGTTACACTTATTTCTGTAAAGATGTCAGTGAGTGACATGTGGTCAGCACATTACCTCAATGAGACATCTAGATGCCATCTACGGTATTACACTGCTCACAAAAATTAGGGGATATTGTGGAATAACCTATTAAGACTATGTTTTTAGGAACAGTATTAGATGCAATCACTTTCCATTACTCCAAAAGAACGTAAACAAGAGTTTGAAGTCATTACGTAACCTCTGTACCACACCAGATGTCAAAGAGATCCTGATTAGGAATATGGCAAACAAACAAAGCAACATTAACATGGGTGAACATGTTTCTTTAGTATGGTGTATGGTCTCCTCGAACGGCCAGCACTGCCTCGCACCTGTATGGCATTGATGCAATGAGGTTAGCAATGAGTTCTTGGGGGATACGTGGCCACTCTTCCATAAGAGCAATGTGCAGCTCTGGAACAGTTGTGGGAGGTACTGGTCTGCCTGCAATGCACCTGCCTAATGCATCCCACACATGCTCAATCGGATTTAAGTCCGGGGAGGAAGCTGGCCATTGCATACGCTCGATACCCTCCACTTCCAGCATGTCGTCCACCAAGCCAGCTCTGTGGGGTCGTGCATTATCGTCCATAAAAATAAAAGAATCACCTATGGCATCAGCATAAGGCACGACAAAAGGTCGGAGAATCTCATCTCTATACTTTACCGCAGTCAAAGTACCACCTTGGATAACGTAGAGGTCCGTACGTCCACCACTACTGACTCCTGCCTACACCATCAATCCACCGCCACCATATGGGGATCTTTCACGTACAAAAGCTGGATTGTTTCGTGTCCCTTTTTCTCTCCAGATGAATACACGCCGACTATCACATTCCATGTTGAATCGCGACTCATCAGAAAAAAGAACTGATCTCCATTCAGCATGCCTCCACCCACGATGTTCCTCCGCCCAGTTTCTGCGATCTCTACGGTGTTGTGGAGTTAACCTGGTACACACCATGGGCCTACGGGCATAGAGACCACTTCCATGCAGTCGATTACGGACAGTTTGAGTTAACACCCTGCGTCCTGTTGCTGTTTGAAGTGTATTTCGCAGTTGAGTTGCATTCTGCTGTCTATTCCGACAGGCTGTTAACAAGAGGTAACGGTCATCCCTTGCTGTTGTTGCCCTTGGTCGACCTTGTCCGGCTCTTCTGTGAACAGTATGTTCTTTGAAAATGATTCCAAAGTCTGGAAATCACGCTTTGAGACACCCCAATGGCTTGTGCCAACTCTTGTTGAGTCTGTCTAGCTTCCATCCTTCCTACGGCCCTCCAAGCCATTGGTTCAGGTAAATCACGTTGTCGAGGCATCACTGTCCCTAAGGCAAGTCATTCACTAACTGAAAACTGGACTGGATTTAAAAACAGCAACAAAACATTCACCCCCACACCACCCTTTCACATCAACAGTACAGACACTGCCCTCTGGTGTTGTACCGAGGTTACGCAACAACTTCAAACTCTTATTTACATTATCTTGGAGTAATAGAAAGTGATTCCATCTAATACTATTCCAAAAACATAGTCTTAATAGGTTATTCTACAATATCCCCTATTTTTTTTGAGCAATGTATTGGGGGGGGGGTAAAATCGGTTAAATTTTGTTCAGAGACATTAATTTATTCTTGAAGTTCGTTTACGAGCCCGAACATCTTCCGACTCGGGAACCACAACTTAAACTACCTTGCGGAGAACTTGTTTCTTGGATTTTTCCAACATAAAAATTCATCCATCCCAGCCGGGTTTGAATCCACGACCCTCGTGACTAGAGGGAACGAAGATAACCACTAGACCACCGACAGCGACAGCTTCAGATTAATTTGCAATAATTAATTAATTCTAGAAAGAAGACATTTTTAAAGTTTTATAAAACAATGGCGGTTCCAGCACTACTATAAGGATTGGAACACTGAGTCTTAACTAAAAACCAGTAACGCAGATTAGAAACTTCAGAAATGAGGTTTTTGAGGAGTGTGACTGTCTATACAATAGCAGATCGGAAATGAAATAAAATATATATACGAACAGAACTAAATATATTGAAACGATTATATAGGATTGCACACTACAGAGAAGAATGGATGTACACTAATAGAACAGATAAGAAAGAATCCCGAAACAGGTTCTTTGTTACAGAATCCCGAAACAGATTTTTCACTACAACCAGAGGGCGAAGAAATGTAGGAAGACCCAGTAAAAATGGACAGACCAATTCTAAGATGAGATCTGAACAGATCTTATGGTCTAATCCTTGATGCTGTTGATGATGATGATGATGATGAATTACTTCATCATCCTCCAGTGAAGCCTCGAGATCAATTGGTGCACATTTTGGCCTTCTTAACAATAACTTTCAACAATATCCATTTCTGTTAAGACTCATCCACTTTATATTCTCATACCTTTTGACTGTTGTGAAGTTCTACTGACATAAGTGACTGATTGTCGGTCAAACTACAGTTCATAATATGTGGATCAGATTCATATTTAATGTCCGAAAATTCTCCATTTTCACGAATTATCATGCTACATCTCAAAGAATATTACACTATATAGTTTTCTTATTTAAGATTCTACGTACTTGGACTACCAATTATTTAGTCTCTCGTTTCCCTTGGATTTTTTCATTATAAAAATGCATTGACTCCAGCTGGTTTGAACTCACGACGCTCGGAACTAGAGTTAAGGAACATATCCACTAGACCAGGGCCGCCCAAACTTTTTAATGGGCCGGGCCAATAACCGATTGTGCAATTTATCGCGGGCCGGAACATAAATATCTTTACTATTACTGTTGCTACTGTTACTGTTGCCACTGTTATTATTATTATTATTATTATTATTATTATTATTATTATTATTATTATTATTATTATTATTATTATGACTACAATAAAATTACATGAACATACAGAAGAATGTTAAAACGTTTATAATAAAACGCAGCAATTGAAATTGTAAAAAAAGGTACAAAACTTAATATATTTACCTAATATATTTACAAATAACACTAATACTTTGTTTCCATGCTCCTTCACAAAGTACTTGCTAGTCCAGAATTCGTAAAACTTACTACACTCGGAATTAATTTGGCGTTTTTTTAAAGCATTTTCTCAATTTAAATTAAGACTATTTTTACAACTATTACGGTGCACAGACAATACAACAAGCGAAATAAGTAATGTTCAAAGTTTGGGGTGGGGGAGAAAACGGTAAATAAGGGATGAATCAGCTCTACTACATTGTCAAGAGAAGCGGTGACACCTCAACCCCACATTCCTGAGAGCTGAATTTTACATAGGGATGTCCAGACTAGATGTTACATTTTAAAATCTAAATTTCCGATTGAGGGTTTTTCCACTTTTTCAGCGGTTGCCCTTTTACCAGCCGGCTGCTGGCCCTTCACATCCACATGTGTCAATCACAGAGGTAGATGATCAACAGCCGGTGTAGGGGTGACATGTGGTTAGCATGTCGAGTCCCCCAGCCGTTATAGCTGGTTCCTCAACCTGGAGCCGCTACTTATTGTAGCTACCCAATTGCCTCACGATGCTGGGTGGGCACCGGTCCCATACTGGCCGAAATACCATGAGAAAATTTCTTCCCCCATGGAGACTCGAACTAGCGCAAGTCCCGTAGCTCTGCGCCAAGGCTTCCTACCTTAACCGCTCGGCTACGGCGCGGGACAAAATCTAAATTTAAAATATAAAATTAATTTGTTCATTTCAGTGCTTACGCGGGCAATACAAAAAGCCATGGCGGGCCGGATGTGGCCCGCGGGCCGTAGTTTGGACGGCTCTGCACTAGACCATCGCGTTCAACAAATTCATTCTAATAAAAAATATTATTTCGAAAAAAATCAATAAGTCCAGCGCTGAGGTGGAATATAACTTCATTGCCTTAGATACAGCTAGCCCGGCTTTGATCTCATGGCAGGGCAAATTTTCTGGTTGAGGTTTTTTCTCATCTCTAAAAGGAATGTCAGGAATCTTAAGACCCAAATAATCATCGAATACCATATGGCAATCATAAATATCTGCATTGTTTAAAAACAATAAACAGACTAATATTGTTTCATGTAAATATGTAAAATGCATTTAGCACATCATCATTACAACTGCACAAATGTATACAGAGTGATTCGTCAAAATTTAATTTGGGAATTCTAATCTAGGAATCATCCTACAGTATATAAATTTAAATAAAAGACGCAAAAATTATTGTTGCAGTATGCAAACAATTACCTGAGGAAAATGTATAGGGCTGTGTTCAATGTGGTATCGAGGTAGCGTGCTGCCTTGTGAAGCAGCGGGTCCGGGTTCGAGTCCCAGCCGGGACAGGCTCCTGGGTGAGGTTTTTTTTGGGGGGTTTTTCCTCACCTGTAAGACAAATGTCAAGCTTAGGGCCCAACGGTCCCCTAAATTCATCCGGCCATCATCATTATCATCATCATCTTTCATGGATGTGGAAAGCAACAAGAAACTAACACGCCTATAATTCGCTAGTAAAGCTGCAAATCATAGCATCAAAAATGCTATAATTGCAGTGAAAGACCTGCCCTCGGGCAGAATTGCTATAGATGGATGGATGTTTAATTCCCCCCCATCAAAAAGCGAGAAATGGCTTACAATTGAATGAAAATTTGAGGTATTTTTAACATTATATGACTATATTTACAATTGAAATTACGCACTTACTTTCTACTTACTTTTGAGGGCCTCTCCACTTTTCGGCGGTTACCCTGTATTCCCATTCGCAGAATGGAAATTACGCATTAGCAATTGTTTAAGGAGAATAACCTACTTATCGCCAGATTATACAACGCTGTAAACTATAATATGGTGGACACACTAATTTGCCCATTTTCTCACCCTAACTCATCCATTTTCTAAATTAAGGAAATAAAATAAGTATAAAATTTAATTGGTATAAGGGCTTGGTAATGAGTGATTAAATATTTAATAAATCACAATCTGACAGCGCGGAAAATTAGTATTATCATATTGACTAACATGGCACTAGAAGTCACTTGTTCTGTGTTCGAACATTCACAGATACACTCTTGGCACAGAGTAGCCCTTAATTCTATAATAACAAAGTATAATGCGGATAAAATATATTTAAAAGTAAAAAAAAAGTAATTATTCAAATATTCTCTCAAATTGTAACATGGTGCTTCATATTGATATTATTTTAGCATGTCATACTTACTTACTCACTGGCACTATCAAACCCGAAGGTTCATGGCCGCGCGGACATAAGCTCTCCACACATCCCTATCCTGAGCTAATGCTTTCCAATCATTCCCTGTATAATCTACTTCCCTCAAATCATAGTTAATGTTGTGCTCCCACCTCATTCCTGGCCCTCATTCTTGGCCTACCAACTGGACGTTTTCCCTCTCGCTTTCCTACAAGAAGCTTCCATGCACGCCTTTCATTCCCCATACGTGCAACAATGTCCTGCCCATCGCAGTCCTACGAGACTTAACTGTTCTTATTTATATTTGGCTTCCTATAAAGACCATGTAGTTCATTGTTATGTAGTCTTCTCTTATCACCTGTCTGTTCATCTCTCTTTGGTGCCAAAATTTTCCTAAGAACTTTTATTCTCAAATACTCGTAATCTCCTTTCCTCCCTTAAAGTAAGAGTCCATGTTTCGCACCCATATAATATAACTGGTAGAATAACAGTTTTATATATTTTCAGCTTAAACGTTTTTTGAAAGAGGTTGGGACATCAACAGTCTCTGCAAATGCATAATAGCATGCATTTTTCCAGAATTGAGCCTATGTTTAATTTCTTTGTGCCATCTCATGCCTATTTGTGATTATTGTTCCTAGGTATTTGAATTCAGCCACTTCCTCAAAATTTCCCTCATTTGTCATTAGCTGTCCATTTCCATTATATACTGAATTTCTACATGTGACCATATATTTAGTTTTACTGATATTTACTTCCAGTCCTAATTTCTTAGTGTTACTCAATAGTGTGTGCGTGTTGGCCTTCAGTATCTCCTCGCTATCGGCCAGTAGTACTACATCATCAGCATAAACTAACAGGCTTATTAATACCATTCAGTTGTAAACCTTCCTCATTCTATGCCATATAGTTTTAAAAGTTGTCGGATTGGTAATCACTCTTTCTCATATAATAAAAATAAATATTACTACTCCAACGTAGAATATAATTGAACCAATAAATTATACTACATTTCATGCTGTATTATAATATTAGCTAACATGGCTAACCATCTTTACAAAATTTCTACTTTGTAGTATGTATACTTCAATTGCAATTTGAAGTTTTTAACGTACTTACTTACTTACTCACTGGCACTATGGAACTCGTAGGTTCATGGCCGCGCGGACATAAGCTCTCCATACATCCCTATTCTGAGCTAATGCTTTCCAATCATTCCCTGTAAAATCTACTTCCTACAAATCATAGTTAATGTTATTCTCCCACCTCATTCTCGGTCTACCAACTGGGCGTTTTCCCTCTGGCTTTCCTACAAGAAGCCTCCATGCAAGTCTTTCATTCCCCATACGTGCAACATGTCCTGCCCATCGCAGTCTGCGAGACTTAACTGTTCTTATTATATCTGGCTTCCTATAAAGACCATGTAGTACTTACAAAATATATTTAATCCGATCCGATTGAGGGTCTTTCCACTTTTCAGCGGTTGCCCTTTTACCAGCCGACTGCTGGCCCTTCACATCCACATGTGTCAATCACAGAGGTAGATGATCAACAGCCAGTGCAGGGGGGACATGTGGTTAGCATGTCGAGTCCCCCAGCCGTTATAGCTGGTTCCTCAACCTGGAGCCGCTACTTATTGTAGCTACCCAATTGCCTCACGATGCCTGGGTGGGCACCGGTCCCATACTGGCCGAAATACCATGAGAAAATTTCTTCCCCCATGGAGACTCGAACCAGCGCAAGTCCCGTAGCTCTGCGCCAAGGCTTCCTGCCTTAACCGCTCGGCTACGGCGCGGGACTATATTTAATCAATTTCGAAAATTTTCTGTATCACTTTGTCCTTGAGGCTATCCTCTAATGAGGAAAGTTGTATATGATATAATAAAAAATGAATGCTTTTATTTGGTAATTTGATTATAAATTGAATCTTTAGAAAACAAAATTTCTGATTATAAGTCAAGATGGATACAACATGTTCATCGAATGGAAGATCACAGAACACCCAAACTAATGTTAAGATATCAACCTGCAGGAAGAAGAAGACCAGGACGTCCACTCAAAAGACTTCTGGATGGTGTTTCTCTTGAGGCCGAAACAGGTCAACAAATGGCCTAAATTCGTGAATGTACTATGATGATGATGATTATAAATTATAATAAAGCGTATGATAAAAAAATCACTATATGTAAATATATAATTTTTAATATCTAATCAACCCTGTAATGACTTACGTTAAGTGTATAAGATAGAAATATAAACACACATGAAATCGTCCACATGATCGTCGAGTTCTTTGTAATATTACACTGCGATATTATCCAGCATATTTGTGCATTTCTACCGCTTAAAAGTATTTATTGTGTTTTCCAACTAATATGGCAAAATGTTATCATTTCCGTATTCTGACAAACATTATATACAGTTTTTAAGTAAACATATCTTAGGTACTTCAAAGAGATTTGCACATTAAGATTTGCTTTATATATACAGTATATATATATATATATATATATATATATATATATATATATAGACATTTCTATTATAACTATAATTCCCTTTCCTATTCATATGAAAATAATCATTCTTATAATTCGCTGTATAATTTACTTTTCTAAAATCATGGTTGGGGCACGCCGTAGCGTAGTGATTAAGGCACTACGCTACAAGCCGGAAGGTCGAGGGTTCGAGTCCCGGTGGGGTCAGGATTTTTAAACTGACCCAAACCTTCTGGCGGCACTATGGCCCTGGGGTCGACTCAGCCTCTAACGGAAATGAGTACCAGACGCTTGTTCTGGGGGTAAAGACGGCCGTCACGCAGGGCTGACAACCCGGCTGACATCAAGTGCCGATTGTCCAGAAAAGTGGGAGCCCTAACCTCCCACTACCTGAAGGGCCTCCTGAGGCCTGTAGTGGGATACAAAAAAAATCATGGTTATAAAAATACATACCTCATTCTTGGCCTACATAATGGGTGCTTCCCCTCAAGGTTTCCTAGAGGTTTCCATGGTCCTCTTTCATTTCCCATACGTGTCACTTCTCCTGCCCTTCCCAGCCTACAGCTTACGTAATTCATAACCTGTTCACCCACCAATAATACTAAAGAAAATTACCAACATTTTTAAATAAGTGGGTAAACAAATAAACATAGGGGTAGGAAAAATTAGTCAACTTAATATTGAGCCCCCGAAATGACCATAAGTAATAATCCTATTACACATACCAATATATTCTAATATTCTTCTCATTGGACTCATTGTTGGTTTACCTATGGGTTTTTCTACAAGAAATTCCCATGCCCCTCTTTGATTTCCCTTACATGCCACATGCCCTGCTCAACGCAATGTATGAAACCTAACTGTTCTTGTTACGTCTAATTTTATATAAAGGTCGTATAGCTCATTGTTATACAGGATTTTTATTCGCCTGTCTGTTTGTCGCTCTTTCGTCCAGAAAATGTAATAAGTTCTTTATTCTTAAATATTTTCGTACCTCAAAGTTGCAGAGTATATTTTTCAACCTTATCTATATCTGGAATGGTATTAATAAGCTGTTAGTTTATGCTGATGATGTAGTACTATTGGGCGATAGCGAAGAGATACTACGGGCTAACACGCACACACTATTGAGTATCACTAAAAAATTGGAACTGGAAGTAAATATCAATAAAACTAAATATATAGTCAACATACAGTAGAAATGCATTATATAATGGAAATGGACAGCTAATGACAAATAAGGGAAATTTTGAGGAAGTGGCTGAATTCAAATACCTAGGCACAATAATCACAAATACGAATGAGATGCACAAAGAAATTAAACATAGGCTCAATTCTGGAAATGCGTGCTATTATGCATTACAGGGACTCTTGTCGTCCCAACTCTTTAAAAAAATTAAACTGAAAATATATAATACTATTATTCTACCAGTTATATTATTTAGGTGCGAAACATGGACTCTTACTTTAAGGGAGGAAAGGAGATTACAAGTATTTGAGAATAAAGTTCTTAGGAGAATTTTTGGACCAAAGAGAGATGAACAGACAGGTGAATGGAGAAGACTGCATTACAGTGAGCTACATGGTCTTTATAGGAAGCCAAATACAATAAGAAGAGTTAAATCTCGTATACTGCGATGAGCAGGACATGTGGCACGATTGGGGAATGAAAGAGATGCATGGAAGCTTCTTGTAGGAAAACCAGAGGAAAAACGCCCAATTGGTAGATCAAGACTGCGGTAGAAGAATAACATTAAGTATGATTTGAGGGAAGTAGATTATACAGGGAATGATTGGAAAACATTAACTTAGGATAGGGATGTATGCTGAGATGAACCTACGGGTTCGATAGTGCCAGTCAGTTAGTTATTTATAGATTTTTTAATTTCAACGAAATTATGAAGTTACGCAGATTTTTAAATTTTGCCTATGGTCTCTTTACAATAGAATTTCGTGTAATTACATCGATACCAAAGCCTTTTAATAAAAAATAAAGGACAATATATTCATATTTTTAACAATTTAGATTAAAAATTGGATTTTTTTGTATTAATTCTAGTTTAAATTGGAACATTTCAAATATAAACTACTTCTACAGCAAATATTTTAAAATGACGAATGTTGACATTTCGACAACTTTATTAGCTTGTTTTGGAAACTCTAGATATTTCTCAGAAATATCGCTTATTTGGTCATATTTTCGTGCGGAATGATGCATTGTTTTCTTTCTAAAATTATGAGTTACCGCCATAAATGTAATTTTATTGTAAACTATAAAACAAAGCAGTTTCATACAAAATAGACATATGTGAATTAAAAAAAATCTATATTGGATTTATGTCTGAATTTCTGTGCTTTCCTTTAGGAAAATACTAAATTAACATAACATTTTTCCTTTGTTATGTAGTAGGACTGTATTACTGTATATGCCAGATTCTTTTAAACTGACCTAACCTTCTTTCCATCTGGGAAATGAAAGAGAGATTGACCTAGATTTAAGTGGATGGATGATTTAACAAGAAGTGTGAGGGAGCTAAGTCTGGAAGAATTGGAATGGGAAGATAGAGAAGAATAGAGAAATAGGATAAAAATTTAAAAAGCTTTGGGCACAGGAAGATGTTTTATTACATTTAAAACATGTTTATAAATGTAAAACCTAAACACTTTGCAGTACCATAGTCGTTGGGTAAATATAGATGAAAAAATATGAATGTTTTAATTCACTATCTACTCACTTTTAACATTTGCAATTATTTCCCTTAAGTATCTTCCATTAATAGAATCTTTTTGATTAATAATTAAATAAAAATAGTGAAAATTTTCCGAATTAGTCTCGAACGAAGATTACCACCGCTGTGGTCTCGAGGTAGCGTGCTGCCTTGTCACGCAGCGGGCCCGGGTTCGATCCCCGGTCGGGGCAGTTTTTCTGGGTGAGGTTTTTATCGGGGTTTTTCCTCACCTGTAAGACAAATGTCAGGAAAACTTTAAGGCCCAAACGGTCCCCGAAATCATATGGCCATCATCCTTACCATCCTGGTTGAGTGGTAGACAAGGCCTTAAGGCCTTAACTCTGCCAGGTAAAATAAAAAGCTATTATTATTATTATTAATATCGGACGTTTGTTTTGGGCAAAGGCACCCGGAACGCAGGGCTGATAACTCGGCTAACATGTGCGATTGTCCAGGAAGGTGGGAGCCTTAACTTCCTACTAAACCGAGGGCCTCATAAGCCAACAATGGATAACTTTGGTTTTGAGCAGTAGCAGAAAAAGTAGTAGCAGCAGCCTTAATAGTAGTAGTAGTGGTGGTAGTAGTATTTTTTGTAGTAGCAGTAATTTATTGTCGGCCGCCGTAGACTAGTAGTTATGTTTCCTTGTCTCTGGTTCCAAGGATCGCGGGGTTAAAACCCGGCCGGGATCGATAGATTTTTAGGATAGAAAAGTCCAAGTAGGAAGTCCTTCGGGAGGGAGGAGTCTGAAGATTTTCAAGCTCGTAAAATATCCTTAAGCCAGAATAAAGAAGCCTCTAAGCAAAATTGACCGATCTCTTTCATCGAGCAATATGTTAATTGCTTACTAGATATCTCATTGTGTCGGTAGGCCTACGTTGACCACATACAACTCATGCCATCTTTAGAGAAATAGGCGAAACTAAATTAACTTGGTCTAGCAACTCCTAACAAAGAAGAGGCTACGGCGCAATAATGGGCTGTTACGCCATTGTATATATAATTTTTTTGAGATCTCAGTCATCCTCCATTATATCGTGTAAAGGTGGATGCTATTCTGCAACAAAATACTTAACAAAAGCGAAAAGCAAGAAGTGTTTTAGTTCCTAGTTCATCTACCCCTACAGCTCTAAAAAGCAAAGAGGACCCCCTAGTGTCAGTTTTGAAGATAATAACGATGAAAGTAAAAAGCGAAAGACTGTAGAATTTCGACGTGAAAACCCGTTCAAAGAACTCCCTTTTGCAACTAAGGTATATTTAAAGGATCATGGAGAGGAAAAGGCATCGGAACTAGTAGCCTAAATGAAGCGGTCTTAAACAACTCCAACATGAGCAAGAAAAGACCCTTCGAGTTTCGAAATCATCAAAATCACAACTTCAAGTAAACCTTACAACGAAAGTGAAGTTATTTCGTTAATTATTGAAACTAATTTAAGCCAAAGTCAGTATAGATTATAAGAGCACAAGCAAAAGAAAGGCTGCTAATATCGAACAGTCATTTAATCGTATCCTTAAGTAAAGAACATTGTTATCCTAGTAAGGATTTTTAGTGAATCTTTTGTAGATGTGTGGTTACAGAATTTGTTTGATCAATACAACCTGGCGTGTAGTTACATTAAAATATCCAGTTCATATATTATTATTATTATTATTATTATTATTTCGTTCATTTGTAGCTATAACGGTGCGCCAGGTGTGGTCGGCCTGCACCCTTGTCATTCACAGGCCTCTACATATAGAGGCTCATCTCATCTCTCGACCCGACCCTGAGCTGGACACGAGTTGAGGATATTTATATTTATTAATTTATTTAATATTATTTTCATTATTTTATAAATGCATACGTCTATTTGTGACTAGATTAATCTATTTTTCAAAGTATTTCCGCAAATAAATTGTGTTTGTTAAATCAGTCATGGGGCACGCCATAGCGTAGTGATTAAGGCACTGAGCTACAAACCGGAGGGTCGAGGGTTCAAGTCCCGTTGGGGTCAGGATTTGTAAACTGACCCAAACCCTCTGGCGGCACTATGGCCCTGGGGTCGACTCAGCCTCTAACGGAAATGAGTACCAGACGCTTGTTCTGGGGGTAAAGGCGGCCGTCACGCAGGGCTGACAACCCGGCTGACATAAAGTGCCGATTGTCTAGAAAAAAGTGGGAGCCTTAACCTCCTACTACCCCAAGGGCCCCCGGGCCTGTTGTGGGATCACTTTACTTTTAAATCAGTCGTAACAAATACTTTGCATATAACAACTACTTAAAGACCCTCGCATCAAGTTTGCAGACCCAGATATTTTTTACTCTTAAAAGTGTAAATCTCACACATGTGGAATGATTTGGAGCCCAAATAGTGACTTCCAGATTTTTGCCGATGTATTCGCATTCTGGATAACTGTGCATCGGATGAAATGCAGTTAATTACATTCCTATCTAGGAGTTAGAGTTATAACAAAGGGTAAACAAAGGATGACATGAATGAAATAAATTATACTTACTTACTTACTCACTGCCACTATCGAACCCGTAGGTTCATGGCCGCGCGGACATAAGCTCTCCATACATCTATATCCTGAGCCAATACTTTCCAATCATTCCCTGTATATTCTACTTCCCTCAAATCATAGTTAATGTTGTTCTCCCACCTCATTCTTGGTCTACCAACTGGGCGTTTTCCTTCTGGCTTTCCTACAAGAAGTTTCCATGCACGTCTTTCATTCCCCATACGTGCAACATGTCCTGCCCATCGCAGTCTATGAGACTTAATTGTTCTTATTATATCTGGCTTCCTATAAAGACCATGTAGTTCATTGTTATGTAGTCTTCTCCATTCACCTGTCTGTTCATCTCTCTTTGGTCCAAAAATTTTCCTAAGAACTTTATTCTCAAATACTCGTAATCTCCTTTCCTCCCTTAAAGTAAGAGTCCATGTTTCGCACCCATATAATATAACTGGTAGAATAATAGTTTAATATATTTTCAGCTTAACGTTTTTTGAAAGGAGTTGGGACATCAAGAGTCTCTGCAATGCATAATAGCACGCATTTCCAGAATTGAGCCTATGTTTAATTTCTTTGTGCATCTCATTCCTATTTGTGATTATTGTTCCTAGGTATTTGAATTCAGCCACTTCCTCAAAATTTCCCTCATTTGTCATTAGCTGTCCATTTCCATTATATACTGAATTTCTACGTGTGACCATATATTTAGTTTTACTGATATTATATTAAAACTAAATATATAAAGGTAAAAACATAGTATGAAAGAAGAGCTAATAGTTGGACATTTGGTGTGTGAGAGTGTTGAATTACTTTCCTATTTTGACTTACAAATTGAGCAAATTTTATTAAAAACAGTAAGAGGAATAGTTATTACTGGAAACATATGCTATTAGGCTTATAAGTTATAATGACATAGAGCTATTCAGAAAGAAGGAACAGACTTCGAACATTTATTTCTTCCAAACTACAAAAAAAATTGAAACACAATTCCAACATTCCTGGAAAAAGTAAAGTTCTGATCACGGCCACATTGGCGCTGTTACTTGTCATGTTGATTGCTTGTATTAAAATGGCGACACAACAGGACGTTGGGTTGGAAGAGGAGGAGCAGAAGATCAACTTCATTACCGATGGCCTGCCAGGTCACCAAACCTAACCCCATGGGGTTACGTAAAGGAACGTGTTTTTATCCCCCCTATGCCTGACACTCTTGGAAATCTGCGACATCGAATTGTTGAAGCTGTGAATTCGATAACTAGAGACCAGCTGATTCGTGTGTGGCAAGAAATGAGCCACCGTTTTGATATTTGTCGGTGTAACACATGATGCTCATATTGAATGCATAAAATAATGAAATTTGAACTTTTCTCTTTCCAGGATCATTGGAAATGTGTTTATATTTTTTGTAGTTTGGAAGAAATAAATGTTTGAAGCCTGTTCCTTCTTTCTGAATAGCTCTGTATAATTAAGTGTAACATTTAAAGACGAATTTGTATTATACTGTTAGAAGACCAAGAGTTACAAATGTGAGACCTTGACAATGAAGTTAAAGATGAGTTATTACTTTTGAGCGTACAATTTTGGAGAATATTTTTATGAAAATGACACATGGAGAATTTTAATGAACCACGAATTTGATCAGCTAATTAAAGGATAAGATATAGTAAGATATATGAATACTAGGGTGAGCCGAAAAAAAACTATTTTTTTTATTTCGAAGTTGTAATAGCGCGGAAAAGTTGTGAATTATATATCTAAAAAAAATCAAAATCGGTTGACATCTTTCGGTCCCGCAAAGGGTCTGAAGTTTGGCAAAATATTATCAGGTGTATATAAATTGAAGTGTGGCACATGTGACAATGTCTATATAGGACAAACTGGTAGACCTTTTATCTCTCGGATAAAGGAACACATGAGAGCATATATCAGAAATTTAGAATATTCAAAATATGCTAACCACCTATTCCAATTTAATCATTGTTTCGATCCAAATTTTGAAATTTTACATGTTTGTGACAAAGGTAAGAAGTTAGATCTTTTGGAGGCTGTAGAAATTAATAAATTGAAAAGTAGTAACAACCTGTTAAATTCTCAACTTGATTTGAACGAATCCCCTTTGTTAAATTTAAAATTTAAATAAATATTGTTGTATTGCTGCTTAGATAAGTTGGAACACAATTCATAATTTGTTAACATGGCTGAAGAAGGTACAGTGTACCGAAACAGCTGTCACTGAATTATATAATAAATATGAAAATCAAATAAAACTACGTTTTATTTGTATTTAATCAATGAAAAAAACTTCATTTTTGCAATTATTATTCTTTTTAATATCAAGTAGATATTGCTGATCTTTGCTAAGCCCGTTTATATCTATCTGTGGGATCTGACAATCAATGCTCTGGAAGTTATTTATGAAATACCAAACATGCATAAAAATATAACTTGTTCATTATTCTGGCAAATTTAGGAGCTTATGCGCGACCGGAAGATATCAACTGGTCTAAACCAAATTAAAACAATGTTTTTGGGCTCTATTTGAAGACGTTACAAACTATTACATTATGAAAACATCTAATTAAAAATTAAAGAAATAATCTCAAAAATTAAGTTTTTCATTATTTTGTCAAGCTTTAGAGCCTTTGCGCGACCGAAAGATCTCAACCGATTTTGATATATATATATTTTTTTTCTTTTGTTTATATAATTCACAACTTTTCCGCGCTATTACAACTTCGAAATAAAAAAAAATGAGTTTTTTCGGCCCATCCTATGAATACTCAACGGATTTCTTGAATATTTAATAATATTAGAGGAAATACATTTCCTGGCAGACTTTTGTTGCGGAACCTGATGAAAAATTATAGAAGGGAAGTCCTAGGTCCAGATGGTTTGATTTAAGGGACGATTTGATGATTATGAAAGTGAAAGTTTGGAAAAAAGGGCAGAATGGAGGACAATCGTTTAACAGAGTACAAATCATTCTGGGTTATGATGCCAAATAAATAATAATAATAAGAAAAAATAAACGTTTAGATGTAATGAAATCAAGTGATTGGCGGGGAAAAGGAAGATTAACTGAACTAACGAACTCATTGGTACTATCGAACCCGGGAATTAATGGCCGCGCTGACATATGCTCCTCATACGTATCCTTACCTAATGTTTTTCAATCATTCCCTGTATAATGTAACTCCTTCAGATCATGGTTAATATCATTCTCTCACCTAATTCTTGGCTTATCTACTAGTCGATTTCATTCTGCTCTTGTTGCAAAGGAATTGCATGACTCACTTCCATACCCTCTTCGTGTCACATGTCTCTTGCCCATCGCATGTGACGAGACTTAACTTCTCTTACCGTTTGGAGGATCAGTGAGAAACATTCGGCACAACACTATTCGAAATATGACAACAGAAGCCTTGCGAGATTATGGATACACAGTTTATGAGGAAGTTCATGGTGTGGCCACTAATGGGAGTAACAGACGAATAGATGTTATTGCAATTAGACCATCTTCTAAAATTTGTATGATATTGGATCCCACAATACGTTTTGAGACTCATAGTGGCCAACCTAGGGAAGTTGATTGTGAAAAGAAAGTCATATATGAGCCAACAATTGACTATTACAAAGATAAATACCAATTGGATAGTATAACTGTCACAGGATTGATGTTCGGGGCAAGAGGTACCATACCAGGATTCTTAGCTAAATTTTGGAATTCCTTAGATTTGGACAGGGTGTATCTTTCTAAATTGCCATCGCTGCCTTTAGAGGATAAATTTTTATTTTAAGAAACCATCTTTACAAAATTTCTACTTTATAGAATGTATACTTCAATTACAATTTGAAAAAATGTAAATGTATTTCATCAATTCCGAAAATTGTTTGTCTGTATCACTTTGTCCTTGTGGCAGTCCTCTAATGAGGAAAGTTGTATATAATAAAAAAAATCTGGTTTCCTATGAAGATAATATATTTTACCAATATGAAATCTTCTCCATTCACATGTTTCATCATCTTTTTTTGGTCCGAATATTTTCGTAAGAACTTTATTCTCAAGTTTTAGTAATCTGGTCCCTTAAAAATGATTCCATGTTTTGCATCCATACAATATAACTGAAAGAATAACATTTTATATATCTTTAGTGACCAGCCTTACTGGATAGTGGTCAACGTTTCTGACTACAGTTCATGAGGTCCCGGATTCGATTCCCGGTTAAACCAAAACTATTTTTCCTTAAAGGAAAAATATTCATGTGGCTGCCTATGTTCTGGAATTTAGGTTAAGGACTCTCCTGGCGCTTCATTATCATTTATCATCGGATATGGCCGGGATAACGTAATTCCACCTTTCAGGTGCCCCTAGGAAATGTATTACTATTTCGCCAATGTCCGGGGAAAAAAGCCAGAAATGTCATAAAAGATAACTTGGTGGCATTGGGAAAAAAATATATTTATTTTTGGTTCAACTTTTTTTTAGAGAAATTAGAATGGCAAAAGTAATTGTAATGTATAAACACGTGCGTTTTCAGAAATTGAGACTGTTTTTAATTTATTTCTGAACCTCATTCCTCTTTGTACTAATATCCCATCCATAGTAATTCTGCCCGAAGGCAGGTCCTTCACTGCAATCATGTCATGCTTGCAGCTTTACTAGGGAATTGTAGGTGTGGTAACTTCCCGTTGCTTTCCACACCGGTGAAGGATGATGATAATGGCCATATGATTTCGGGGAACGTTGGGGCCGTAAAGTTTTCCTGACATTTGTCTTACAGGTGAGGGAAAACCCCGACAAAAACTTCACCCAGAAAAACTGCCCCGACCGGGGATCGAGCCTGGACCCGCTGCGTGACAAGGCAGCACGCTACCTCGAGACCACTGCGGTGGACTTGTACTAATATTGTTCCCTTAGCGTAGTGGTTAAGGCACTGAGCTACAAGCCGGAGGGTGGAGGGTTCAAGTCCCGTTGGGGTCAGCATTTTTAAACTGACCCAAACCCTTTGGCGGCACTAGGGCCCTGGGGTCGACTCAGCCTCTAACGGAAATGAGTACCAGACGCTTGTCCTGGGGGTAAAGGCGGCCGTCACGCAGGGCTGACAACCCGGCTGACATAAAGTGCCGATTGTCTAGAAAAAGTGGGAGCCTTAACCTCCTACTACCCCAAGGGCCTCCGGGCCTGTTGTGGATCACTTTTTTTTTTTAATTTGAATACAGCCACTTCTTCAAAATTTCCCATCTTTTTCCAACTGTCCATTTCTATTATATAATGTACTTCCACATGTGATTCAGAAAAAGGGAGACACCCCACAAAAAATGTATCCAGTTCCGATTAGTATAGCACGAACCCAACATGAGTAAACGAGACACGACTCGGGAACTGTGCGTTGTGAGCGATTTTTTAACCCCACGTAATGATCTTTTATCAGGTTTTCCTCAGTCATCAACGCAAATGATGGGTTGACATTTTATTACCATGGCTTATTTAATCATATTCATAATTTCATATTATCATTAAGTACATATGCAAACATACACAATACAACCTTAAGTGTTAAAGTGACTATTTTCTCATGCCCCAAATGGGAATCAATGACCAATCGCATTTCAATGATTTTTTATTTATAACCAATCACAGTCATTTTTCACCTCGATTTTATGAGTTTAATTTTATCACTGCAAAATCAAGCTCCTTCTTTTTAACATTCTGAATAGGACACGGCATTATTTTGCAGCCACCATATGTGGCTACCAGATTGTATAAATCGTGAACGAATTTTAACACAAAGTGCTTGCGGGAGACAATATAAAAACATTTGTAGCAATTGATTATACCATAAAAAAAGAAACCGCAGTTTGCACTTTCTTAAACGTATTTTTCCCAGGTAATAAAGTTCCAGAAAAATATAATTGTCATATTTACATCATAGGACATCAGAAATTAATTAATGTACAGTTTGATGTGTTTCATTTTTTTTCTCCACTAGGGTGCATTCTGACAATTTTGCGATCCTTTGGCAATAAATAATATGATCTGGTTGCAGTGATAAACAAGTGAAACATAACGTTTCTCATTTGTTTTCAAACACCGCCGTTTACATCAAATATATAAATACTTTAAAATAACTATATTTAAATAATGATTTATGAGTAAACTGCGTAATTTTATTCGTTAAATAGTCCTAAAAACTGGCACTCTTGATTTCCAAATTCTCTAGATAAATTCAGTCCTCGCTTCTTGAGTCGTGAATTAATCAATAATTTGGAAATCACTCGTGGCATTATTTATGATAAAATGTAGGATAGAAAATAAATATAGCCATTGCTGAAGATATACCACTTATGCATGAATTTATGTGACTCGCTGGAATTCACGACGTAGTGACGTAAGCAGGTCATATTGCTAGAAAGACGATAAATATTACCATACGCAAGGCGAACATTCGTTCTTCTCTGACCATGGACGTCAAGATCGTTTTAGTATCTTTGGCTTTTTGCTGTTTAACCCTGGTAAGTTTCTTCTATTCAACCGAGATGCAAAAATGTTTATTGATCATGAAAATATTGCTGAAGTGGATTTTGTAATTTCTCCATATTGAATAATGACCCATCTGAGCCGAACTTACATTGTCATTGTTGGACACGCGAGAAAAACTAATGACAGAAATTATTAAAAATTTAAATACTAATTTTGTAATATGAGTTGTTCTGTGAATCCGTATTATTCTGTGAACATTTTTATTTCCAAATAATCGGTTGTATGCTGAATTGATTACACTGAGCAACAAAAAATAAACTTTTTTTTTGTCTCAGAAATAAAAATATGTGATTCTGATAGTATTTGTTCTCGTAAATTCAAATATGATATTGGTTTTTCTCCATCACGCAAGGTTTCCGCATTTATAATTTCAAACACTTTAATATCTTCTACATTCGTGACTACACAATATTCGAACATTCGGACTCACCTAGAAAGTAAGAAATGACGAGTTTCTGTTATATTTCGCCTGTGGAGCATCCCTCTAGTTGGTCCAACAATAATCGGCCAGCATATTAGGATTCCATTTGCCTTGATATCTCTTTCCCACAGCTGAAATCTTCTGATGAAAGTGTTCCCGTGCTCATCGCTCACTGCGGCAAATAATAATTGGACGAAAAAACGTATATTAAAAGACAATTATTTAAATCCATTAATTGAAATTGAAATAAAAAATACATATTTGAAAACACGATAAAAAAACTGCATTAAGTACAACTATTGGTACTCATGAGACAAAAATCATGTTGACCAGTGTAATTTAATAGCAGATGCGTCATTGCGAATCGTAAACGTTCACACTGTTGCCAAATGTTTTTCCGCTTTCTTTCTCTCTAGTTTTTAACAATTAAACTTAACTAGAACAATATTCAGAATTTATTTTAATTTTATAATAAACTAGTTAATACACGGCGTGCGTTGCTACGCCTAAATAAATAAAATATTAAAGGTTAATTAAAATTTATGGTATACGCTGAGACGAACCAAACATGGCGGTTGCTATCAGTTTTCAATTTCGGATTTCAGGGAACCTAAACTTCTAATTGTCGGATTTCGTTAATTTTTTATAATACCCACATCGGTTCATTTTAATTGGATGTACTGAAGTTTCGTTGTGATGCATCGAAAATTGTGACCGCTAGAGCGATTTTTAAATGTTCACTTCAGGTGAACTGGTAAACCTAATGGTTTTAGAGGGTGCACTTGAGAATCCAAACCATCCAAGGATCCACTGAAAACACACACAAAACATTAATCAAAATTGGTCCAGTCGTTTAGGAGGAGTTCAGTGACATACACACACACACACACACACACACACACACACACACACACACACACACACATATATATATATTTATTTATTTATTTATTTATTTATTTATATTTATGTCCACCGTTGTGGTCTCGAGATAGCGTGCTACCTTTTCACGTAGCGGCCCCGGATTCGATTCCCGGTCGGTACAGGCTCCTTGGTGAGACTTTTTGGGGATTTTCCTCACCTGTGATACAAATGTAAGGAAGCTTAGGGCCCAACAGTCCCCGAAAATTATCCAACCATCATTATCATCCTTATCAGTATCATCATCATCATCATCCTTCACCGGTGTGGAAAGCAACGGGAAGTTACCACACTTATATTTCCCTAGTAAAGCTACAAAGCATAGCATGAAAATGCTATGATTGCAGTGAAAGACCAGCCCTCGGGCAGAATTAGTATGGATGGATAAAGATTTATATAATAATAGGTATCATTGCAGCCAATGGCTATGTAGAAAGAACTGTTTTCATGTCTTACAAAAGTCTGTTATGGATGTTCCTATGTTTTTACACTGTAATAGGTGATATCGGTGCACATAGTTTGCACTTGCACTTTTCTTCTGGGTTATGGCGCTTCACTGTTGTGCATATCCTGTGGTGGAAACCATGGACCGCAACTCTCGTCACGGTGTGTCTGAGGTCGTATCTGGCTGCTGTCCATTCCCTGTAGACCATCGCATCCATTGCGTAGAACTCAGTAAAGATTTATATATAACTTCATGTAAACACTCGTTTACTGCATAACATTCAACACGCCTATTTCAATAGCCTGTTTTAATTACAAATTAAAATTTAAAATTTCGAGATCTAGCACTTAAAAACATGGATATGTCACTATTGTGGGGGTTAATATTTGATAGGCTATTAGGGCGTTAGGTAATAAATTGTACAGAGACATGCTGCGAGGTCTCAATTGGGTATCGTAGCAGGGCGGAGAATCCAACCTATTGGATTATATAACAGTCCTTCCTTATTTTTTTATTCAATGTCATAGGTTGTCATTTCGATATTTCTGGTGTAGATAGATAGATAGATAGATGGAAAGCTCTGCGGCCATCACTTAAGTGTTGGCGGTGAGCGATCCATTTTGGTCCTCCTTAATAGGTAGAACCCCCGGGTTCCTGCAAAATACATTAGCCCCGGTTTAAATTTTGAATTTAATTTTGAAGTTGATTAGCAGAGTGAAGTCGGAAGCGGACCTTTTGGGGTTCTATTCCAGCATTTGCTCTTTGGATTGAGGGAAACCGCTTAAAACCTCAATCGGAATAGTCGATCACGCGGGATCTTGCCAAGTTTGGCTTTCGGATGACTGTATATTGGGAGGGCATCCAGGCTTCTCTTTATTTAAATATAATGTGCGTACATTTCAGATTATTACAATTAATCATACAATTATGATAACGTGCATTTTTTATTTTATTTTTTTGTATTCTTCAGTTGTTGCTGTTCTATCTGTAGTTGTCAGGTGATGTCAGTTTCTCTGGAACTGGTGGGATGATCCTGTAGCAGTAAGATTAGTTATTAGTTTTTAATTTGTTGTGTTAATATATTTTATTAATGTACATTATATGCTAATGTTGTAATTGTAATTGAATAATTGTGTAATGTGTTTCTGTGTGTGTGTGTGTGTGTGTTTTTTTTTTTTTTTTTTTTTGTGTTCGCTCCTGACATTAAGACGATAAAAATTGTACCTGTGATGGCAGTCGTCCTCAACGAATAAAATTTATTCATAGTTTTCTGCTCAAGAGCAGGTATTTCAACTGCAAACTCAGCATTCTCCACTCTTTCCTTAACTCAGCTTTCCTTTTTGTATCTGTATACAAACCATTTATTTTAGTATTGTCTACCATCCGATGTCTTTTTCTGCCTCTAACTTTCTTTCCGTTGACCATTCCTTCTAGGGCATCCTTCAGCAGGCAGTTTCTTCTTAGCCAGTGCCCAATCCAATTTATTTTCCTCTTCTTTATGAGCTCCAGCATTGTTCTTCTTTCACCCACTCTGTCTAGCACACCTTTATTTCTTACTTTGCCTGTCCATTTTATACGTTCCATTCTTCTCCATATCCACATGTCAAAAGCTTCCAGTCCCTTTTCCTCATTCCGTCGTAATGTCCAAGTCTATGCACCATACAATGCTACACTCCACACAAAGCACTTCATTAGCCTCTTCCTTAATTCTTTTACCAAAGGTCCGCAGAAAATGCTTCTCTTCTTGTTGAAAGCTTCTTTTGCCATTGCTATCCTCTGCTTTACTTCTTGACCGCAGTTCATATTACTACTGATAGTACAACCCTAGTATTTGAAGCTCTCCACTTGCTCAATGGCCTCATCTTTAATCCTCATGTTTATCTTCCTTGGTTTATTTCCTATAATCATGGCCTTCATCTTATTTATATTTAGCTTCATCCCATAAACCTCGCACTTATCATTTAGCTCCATCAGCATGTTCCTCAGTGTCATTGCATCTTCTGCTAGCAAAGCCAATATCATCAGTAAATGTTATGCACTTTATTCTTCTTCCTCCCATGTTTACGCCTCCCGTATTGCTGAAGCAGTTCTTCATTAGGTCTTCCAGGTAGATGTTGAAAAGAGTAGGTGATAAAGGACATCCTTGCCTTACCCCCCTTCCAATTTCTCTTCCCTCTGACATTTCTTCTCCTATCTTCACTTTTATTCGCTGTTTCATATAAAGACTACCTATGAGCCTCCTCTCCTTCCAGTTCACGCCAATTTTCTTCAAGATCTTCAGGAGTTTATTCCAAATTACTCTGTCAAAGGCAGTTTCCGTATCAGCAAATACTTCATAAACGTCTTTATCTTTTTCTACATATCTTTCTCCTATTGTTCGTATCAATCCAATCAAAATATTGTTTAAAATATTCAACTAGGCCTTTCGGAACTAGTTCCATTTTCAAAGCTGTTCTATTCGGTACTTTCAAAATGGAACTAGTTTCGAAAGGCCTAGCTGAATATTTAAAAAAAAATATATATATTTTATTTGTAGAGGACGACTGCCATCATAAGTATAATTTCTATTGTTTTAAATAATTAACTACCTCAATGGTAGTTCATAATGTTTTTTAAAGTCCATCCATGTCTGCCATGAATTGAATCCAATGACTTTAGTATTGGGACAAATTAATCTTACAAGTAGGGCTTTACGATTAACAAGTTCTTCTATAATTTTTAGTAGATATTTTCATGAATACATACCGTAAATTTCTCATCTACCAAACAATAAATTGTTTTATGTTTTATGTGTATATATATATATATATATTCGATGAAGCTCTCCATTTCGTACCATCGTGCAGTAATCCCAGTAATCCATGACCTATGACAATACATAAACCTTCTTTGAAGGCATATAAAGATAAAAGGGGAATTAGAAAGATTATTGCATTTGTTTTTCGATTGTCTATGTCTATATTTATGAATTTGAGTTGCTTAATTTAATTATTCTCTTAACATCTCAGAACATTAGCGTCGCAGTTCGAATCTGGACGTGATAGGACCGACAAATTTTGCTCATAGATTTCTTTTCAGACTTAAGGTTCTTATTCGTGTCGTACATCTAGGACACGGGATTCATGGATTCAGGCCTACTTCCCTTCTTACAGAGCGGCCTATGGTATTCTTTACGGTACTCTGCATAAGCAATCCCAGCGAACAGGCCCTCTGCAGACGCACACTACAGTCAGTCTTTTCCTTTCTTAATTACTTATTGACTTTATGATATTTGACTCCACCTCATTCTTGATCTACTAACTGGACGTTTTGTCTCCAGTTTTCCGACAAGAAGCTTCCATGTCCCTCTTTTATTCTCCATTTGTGCCATATGTCCTGTCCATCGGAGTCTAAGAGATTTAACTGTTATTATAACTGGTTTTCTATCCTGATCATGTAGCTCACTGTTTTGTACTATTCTCCATTCACCTGTCTCTTCATCTATCTTCTGTACAAACATTTTGCTAATTATTTTATTCTCAAATTCCCGTAGGGTAATCTTTTCTCTTCCCTTAAAGTAAGAGCCCAGGTTTCACATCCATATAATATAATGGGAGAATAACGTGGACACGTAAGAAGAATGCAGTATGGAAGTTTACCAAAGGCTGTCTATGCATGGAAAATTGAAAGAAGGAGCAGAAAAGGAAGTCCAAGAACAACCTGGAAGAATAACATTCAAAATTCAATGAGGAAATTTGGTGTAATTGATGAAGACACAGAGGACAGAGAACGATGGAGAACTTTAATTAAGGGAAATTTGTGAATGTTTGTTACAAACTGATACTCTATAAGCCCGTAGTCATTTATGAACTTTTTTAAAAACTCATGTTATTTGCTAAGATTGGTTGGAGAAAACTTTCAATAATGAGGAAAATTATCAAAAAAAAAAAAATAATAACAGTTTTACTTTTTTTTTTCATTTTAAGGGTTGGGACAAGTATCCTTGTATTGCATAAATCATGCATTCCCAGAATTGTGCCTATCTTAATTTCTTAGCTATTTGTAATTATTGTTCCTAGATATTTGAATTCAGCCACTTCTTCCATATTTTCTTCATTTGCCATCAACTGTTCATATGTAATATATTTCTACGTGTTAACATATATTTAGTTTTATTGAGTTTACTTTCAGTTTCAATTTTTTTGTATTACTCAATAGAGTGTGTGTGTGTGTGTGTGTGTGTGTGTGCGTATGTATGTTGGCCCTTAGTATCTCCTCGCTATCGCCCAATGACACTGAGCAACAAAAAATAAACTTTTTTTTTTGTCTCAGAAAGAAAAATATGAGATTCTGATAGTATTTCGTCTCCTGAATTCAAATAAGATATCGGGTTTTTTCCATCATGCAAGGTTTCCGAGAGACAGGCATTTATAATTTCAAACACACTAATATTTTCTACATTCGTAACTACACAATTTTCGAACACTCGGACTCGCCTAGAAAATAAGATATGACGATTTTCTGCTATATTTCGCCTGTGGAGCATCCCTGTTGATGGCCCAACAATAATCGGCCAGGATATTAGGATTCCATTTGCCTTGATATCTCTTTTCCATAGCTGAAAACCATTTGAGTTAGCTCATTTGGTTTTATTTTAAAATGGAAAAATGGACGAAAAAAAAGTTTATTACAAATAATTATTTAAACCCATTAATTGAAATTGAAATAAAAAAAACTGTGGATGATGGAGAAATTCTGAATACATATTTGAAAACACGATGAAAACCTGCATTGAGTACAACTATTGGTACTCATGAGACAAAAATCATATTGACCAGTGTAATACAACAGAACTAAACCATAAACACCACGGGAATTACTTGAGGCCCACGACTTAGTAAGTCTGTACCCTCGAGGCGTAATCATCTACATAACACCCTTGAAACATAAAAAAAATCTTTAGATTCCACAATTCATAGAAAATTTATTATGCCATGTATAGAGTAATATTTTAGTTGTGAAGTATATGCATTTTCGTTTGTCACCAGATAATTAAATGTAACGTGAATATTTTATTTATCGGTATAAGCGTTTTAAATTATGGCTATTTTGTTTATTGCAATGTGAAGTAAGTATTTTAATAATGTAAAAGCATAAATTTATATAAATAGTTGCTTTTAAACTTTGATAACAACGTATACTAAGTTCTCTGTCCTTGTTTATCGAATAAAGTTTGTGTTTAGCTCCGTTCTGTACAATTGATGCAGTATAACTGCGAAGTTGGGCTAATTGGATCGTTAAATTGGAATTTCCTATTTGCTTTATTCTTGTTAGTACGTAGATCTCCCCACTAGATTGCATTGTAATCCAAAACAAGGAAATTTACTATTATAGACTGGACGCAATAAAGCGAAAAAAGGTTGTAATTCCACAGATAATACCTATTTTTCACTATGTAATAACAATTTTGATATGATTAATGAGTAGGGGGAATTGTTTTGCAACGATCGATGTGGAAAATAAATTCATTGATTTGTATTTTTGTTATGTATTGATGCTTAATTTATAATGTTGTATGGCGGGTCTAGAATCGTTTCTTTTATCCACTGTAATATGTTTTTTTAATACATATGTTATTAGGCTATTTAAACATATAATCCAGTGGTATATTTACTTAGAATGTTTTTCTAATACATATGCTATTAGGCTAATCTAAACATATGCATATATCCAGTGGTATATCCACTTAAAATGTTTTAATACATATGCTTAGGCTATGTAAACCTATATATCCAATGTTATATTCTCTTAAAATGTTTTTAATGCATATGTATTAGGCTAATCTAAACCTATGCATATATCCAGTGGTATATTCACTTAAAATGTTTTAATACATATGCTTAGGCTATGTAAACCTATATATCCAATGTTATATTCTCTTAAAATGTTTTTAATGCATATGCTATTAGGCTAATATAAACCTATGCATATATCCAGTGGTATATTCACTTAAAATGTTTTAATACATATGCTTAGGCTATGTAAACCTATATATCCAATGTTATATTCTCTTAAAATGTTTTTAATACATATGCTATTAAGCATAATCTAAACTTATGCATATATCCAATGTTATATTCTCTTAAAATATTTTTAATGCATATGCTATTAGGCTAATATAAACCTATGCATATATCCAGTGGTATATTCACTTAAAATGTTTTAATGCACATATGCTTAGGCTATGTAAACCTATATATCCAATGTTATATTCTCTTAAAATGTTTTTAATACATATGCTATTAAGCATAATCTAAACTTATGCATATATCCAATGTTATATTCTCTTAAAATATTTTTAATGCATATGCTATTAGGCTAATATAAACCTATGCATATATCCAGTGGTATATTCACTTAAAATGTTTTAATACATATGCTTAGGCTATGTAAACCTATATATCCAATGTTATATTCTCTTAAATGTTTTTAATACATATGCTATTAAGCATAATCTAACTTATGCATATATCCAATGTTATATTCTCTTAAAATATTTTTAATGCATATGCTATTAGGCTAATATAAACCTATGCATATATCCAGTGGTATATTCACTTAAAATGTTTTAATACATATGCTTAGGCTATGTAAACCTATATATCCAATGTTATATTCTCTTAAAATGTTTTTAATACATATGCTATTAAGCATAATCTAAACTTATGCATATATCCAATGTTATATTCTCTTAAAATATTTTTAATGCATATGCTATTAGGCTAATATAAACCTATGCATATATCCAGTGGTATATTCACTTAAAATGTTTTAATACATATGCTTAGGCTATGTAAACCTATATATCCAATGTTATATTCTCTTAAAATGTTTTTAATACATATGCTATTAAGCTAATCTAAACTTATGCATATATCCAATGTTATATTCTCTTAAAATGTTTTTAATGCATATGCTATTAGGCTAATCTAAACCTATGCATATATCCAGTGGTATATTCACTTAAAATGTTTTAATACATATGCTTAGGCTATGTAAACCTATATATCCAATGTTATATTCTCTTAAAATGTTTTTAATACATATGCTATTAAGCTAATCTAAACTTATGCATATATCCAGTGGTATATCCACTTAAAATGTTTTTAATACATATGCTATTAGGCTAATCTAAACCTATGCATATATCCAGTGGTATATCCACTTAAAATGTTTTAATACATATGCTTAGGCTATGTAAACCTATATATCCAATGTTATATTCTCTTAAAATGTTTTTAATACATATACTATTAGGCTAATCTAAACATATGCATATATCCAGTGGTATCTCCACTTAAAGTGTTTTAATACATATGCTTAGGCTATGTAAACCTATATATCCAATGTTATATTCTCTTAAAATGTTTTTAATACATATACTATTAGGCTAATCTAAACATATGCGTATATCCAGTGGTATATCCACTTAAAATGTTTTTAATACATATGCTTAGGCTATGTAAACCTATATATCCAATGGTATATTCTCTTAAAATATTTTTAATACATATGCTATAAGGCTATCTAAACCTATATATTCAGTGGTATATTCACTTAATTTTTTTTAAATACATATTCTATTAGGCTATAGAAACTATATTTCCTACCTTTTTCTTTAGAGCACAAACATTTACATTTTTTTTATTATTCCGGCTTTTACAATGAATATACATTTTTCCGGTACCCATGTTCACAGTTAACTACACATTTGTTTCAACACATTTTTCCATTCTTTTCTGTTCATCCATATATCTTCTTCTACTTCCCATTCCCTCTTAATTTCATTGATTCCCTGAATCCACGTAATATTTGGTCTACCCTTCTTTTTCCTTCCCTGTGGTTCCCAATCCATGATTATCTTAGGTAGTCTTCCTTCTTCCATTCTTCTAATGTGTCCGTACCAATTTAATTGTTTCTTCTTTATAAAATCTAATATTGAATATTGTACCTGCATTTTTTCTTTTATATATGAATTTCTGATTTTATCCTTCCTGGATATTCTTGCAGCACGTCTCCAGTAGTCCATTTCAGTGGCGAGTAATTTTTTTTTTCATTTGTGCATTTAAAGCCCACACATCAGCTCCATAGGTAATAATGCTTCTGATTATTGTATTAAAAATAGTTTTTTTTGTTTCTTTGAAGATATGTTTGTCCCACGCTATTCCATTTAGGGCAGATATAGCATACTTTCCTATATTGATCCTGTTTCTTATCTCTGTTTCTTGTTTTCCATCTTTAGTAATTTTAATTCCCAAATACTTATATTCTTCTGTGTATTTAAATAATTATTTAAAAATTAGTAAAAATCTATTAAAATAACCGAAGTTGTAACGTAGTTCACATTTTCACCATGATTTTAAAATTTTGTTAAAGTAAAAATTATTTGCAGCACCAGTACTGTTTGAGAAATGTTTATAATTTTTTACACTTCAAGACGGGAGTAACTTTTACAGAAATAAGCCTAATAAAAAGGAATAATATTTAAATTTTACTTGAAGGGAGGAGAAAATATTACAAGTAATATTCGAGAACAAAGTTGTTAGGAAAATTTTGTACCAAAGACAGATGAACTGACAGGCGAATGGAGAAAACTACATAACGGTGGGGTACATGATTATTATAGGAAATCAGATATAGTAAGAACAGTTAAGTCTCGTAGACTGCAATGGGCAGGACATGTTGCACGATTGGAGGGACATGTAATCTTATTGTAGGAAAACTAAAGGGAAAACGTTCAGAATGAGGTGGGAGAATAACATTAACCATGATTTGAGGGAAGTAGATTATACAGGGGATGACTGGAAAACATTAACTCAGGTTAGGAATGTGTAGAGAGCTTATGTCCGCGCGACCATGGACATACGGGTTCGATATTGCCAGTAAGTTAGTTATACTATATATGTATAATATATATATATATATATATATATATATATATATATATATAATTGTCATTTATTTGTAATAAATTATTTTATCGTCAGCTCTCCATGAACATTAGAGCGATGAACCTGTACGTTTTTTATTGAATAAATGGAATTTAAGTACTTACGTACCGTGCATCTGCAACAATGCATTTTTTGTTTCATTTAATCATATTAATTATGTCCCTAAGATTGACATTAAACTTTGTTTAAAACTTCGATTATGAGTTAAAAAAACTTCCATCTACTGGCTCTATCCACTATCAAGAGGTATTTTGAATCACTCTGTATGCCATTAATAAATGATTTCTTTGAGTCTGTCACCTTCAAAATATCGTAATCTGTTTTATGAAATTAACGAATTTCGTTAAAAAAAATTCTCCAATTGAAGCGCCACCTTATTCAACTGAAATTCACAATTATATTCTCATTATAGCAGAATTTGTGAAGATTCAAAGAAATAAATTACTTACAAAATAATTAATTCTAAAGAGCCAAATACTTTTTTGCACAAAGTTGTGCTTTGATGTTTCGTCTTATTAAATATAGAATAGAAGTTAGCAACTCGTTCGCAACCATTTTATCACTTTCTAAGAATTCCATTGTACAATTTATACTCACAAATTAATGACATTCTTACAATGTAATTTTACATTCCCAATTAATGTTGTAAAAAATTGCTTTAAATGAAAACCGCCAAGTCTTTATCAACTTCTCCAAAAGACGCAACTTCTTCGTTAATGTTCTCAATGTTGTGTCTTCAACTGTCATAATTGGAGATGTTTCTCCTAAGAGAACATTTCTAAAAAGTTGAATAATGAATTTTCGTAGCAATCGTTCATTGAATTTCATCTTACACTACAATATCATGTCTCACTTCATTCTTATGATACAAGAAGGCTTTGACAATTACACTGAGCAACAAAAAATAAACTTTTTTTGTCTCAGAAAGAAAAATATGTGATTGTGATAGTATTTGTTCTCCCGAAATCAAATATGATATCGGTTTTTCTCCATCACGCAAGGTTTCCGAGAGACAGGAATTTATAATTTCAAACACTTTAATATTTTCTACATTCGTAACTACACAATATTCGAACATTCGGACACACCTAAAAAGTAAGAAATGACGATTTTCTGCTATATTTCGTCTGTGGAGCATCCCTCTTGATGGTCCAACAATAATCGGCCAGCATATAAGGATTCCATTTACCTTGATATCTCTTTTCCATAGCTGAAACCATTTGAGGTAGATCGTTTGGTTTTATTTTACAATGGACGAAAAAACGTTTATTTAAAAAATAATTATTTAAATCCATTAATCGAAATTGAAATAAAGAAAACTGTGGATGATGGCGAAATTCCGAATAGGCCTACATATTTGAAAACAGGACAAAAACTGCATTAAATACAACTATTGGTACTCATGAGACAAAAATCATGTTGACCAGTGTTATTATAAAAGTGTAAAATTTTACTTCAGCCTATGTTTAATTTCTACATTCTGTAATAAATTAATGGCAAAAGTTGCTATGTATAAAAACATGTCATAAGTGTCAGAAAAATATCAGCGAAGGGGATTATGGACAAAGTGGGACAAAACTAATAGCTAAGAATCACAAAAATATAAAAAAAGTATTGGAAAATTACTCACTCAATTTCAGGGAACACTTCACTCATTCATTTCTTTCAGAAAACTCTAATTTGTCTTATAAAGAAGTACGCACCTACAAATCCTAAGTCCCGTTATTATTTTATTGTGTGTCTGTTGTTTTTTCATTTTTTTGTTAATCTGTAGGCCTACAGACATTTTTTTTGTTGAATATCACTTGAACACGAGTTTCTACTCTTACAAGAGATGATAAATAATATGTGCGTTACTTGTAAAATATATTATAAAGAAATAAACAAAATAAATTCCAGTCTCTAAGAATATTCGAATAATAAGTATTTAAGAAAGAAAAAAAGTGTACTGGTGCGACATTGCATTAATACCACATTGATCAGTAATGTTAATTGACATATGCATACCTTTTAATAATATATAATGTTTCTTAAATATTTAATTGATACACAGAAATTAGCCAGTTACATGAGTTCCGTTTGGTTCATAGCCGTCTAAATTTATTTCACTTTTGCTAATTGTTTGCAAGAAGATACATTCCTACTTTTTTTAATGTTTGAATTGATCATAGGCGAAGTGAGGAATCGTATTATTAGAGTAAAACTCGGAAAAAGGTTTGGGCTCAACAGTAGATTAGCTTTCCTTTGATTTTCTTAGTATATTCTTGTAATACTGTTGCTCTACGTACTTCTTCTGTCTTTGATAATATTATGTAATATTTTAAACGTTTTTCAACGATACTTATAACAATATTTAACAATTTTTACTTATTTATTTATTTACGCAAAGCAGATTGTGATACTCAATTACTATTTTCCCTCCTCTTCAATGTTGCCACCATCACCAACTCAATTACCCCTTTTTTTTAGTTTAGTTTTAGTGTATATCAGATTGGTAGTAAATAACAATAAAACTAAATATATGGTCACACGTAGAAATACATTATATAATGGAAATGGGCAGCTAATGACAAATGAGGGAAATTTTGAGGAAGTGGCTGAATTCAAATACCTATGAACAATAATCACAAATAGGAATGAGATGCACAAAGAAATTGAACATAGGCTCAATTCTGGAAATGCGTGCTATTATGCATTACAGAGGCTCTTGACGTCCCAACTCCTTTCAAGAAACGTTAAACTGAAAAAATATATAAAACTATTATTCTACCAGTTATATTATATGGATGCGAAACATGGACTCTTACTTTAAGGGAGGAAAGGAGATTACGAGTATTTGAGAATAAGGTTCTCACGAAATGGAGAAGACTACATAACAATGAACTACATGGTCTTTATAGGAAGCCAGATATAATAAGAACAGTTAAGTCTCGTAAATTGCAATGGGCAGGACATGTGGCACGTATGGGAATGAAAGACGTGCATGGAAGCTTCTTGTAGGAAAACCAGAGTGAAAACGCCCTGTTGGTAGACCAATAATGAGGTGGAAGAATAACATCAACTATAATTTGAGGGAAGTAGATTATACAGGAAGTGATTGGAAAGCATTAGCTCAGGATAGGAATGTTTGGAGAGGTTATGTCCGCGCGTCCATGAACGCACGGGACCGATAGTGCCAGTGAGTAAGTAAGTAGGTATATCAGATTAGTGTACACTTTAGTAAATAATATGCATGTAATTTATTTTGTTAGGCCAGGAAGGGACAAGTTGGTGTTTCATCCATTTCTAAAAAAAGTTTGGGAATTTATTTCGAATGTTTGTCATACCGATTTCACAGCCACATCCTAACCATCTAGCGACAACTCTATAAACTTTCTGTAGAACTTCAAACATATGTGGTTCCACCTAGCGACAATTCTATAAACTCATGCGCGTACACACTAACTAACTAACTCACTGGCACTATCGAACCCGAAGGTTCATGGCCGCGCGGACATAAGCTCTCCATACATCCCTATCCTGAGCTAATGCTTTCCAATCATTCCCTGTATAATCTACTTCCCTCAAATCATAGTTAATGTTGTTCTCCCATCTCATTCTTGGTCTACCAATTGGACGTTTCCCTCTGGCTTTCCTACAAGAAGCTTCCATGCACGTCTTTCATTCCCCATACGCGCAACATGTCCTGCCCATCGCAGTCTACGAGACTTAACTGTTCTTATTACATCTGGCTTCATATAAAGACCATGTAGTTCATTGCTATGTAGTCTTCTCGATTCACCTGTCTGTTCATTCTCTCTTTGGTCCAAAAATTTTCCTAAGAACTTTATTCTCAAATACTCGTAATCTCCTTTCCTCCCTTAAAGTAAGAGTCCAGGTTTCGCATCCATATAATATAACTGGTAGAATAATAGTTTTTATATATTTTCAGCTTAACATTTTTTGAAAGGAGTTGGGGACATCAAAAGTCTCTGCAATGCATAATAGCACGCTTTCCAGAATTGAGCCTATGTTTAATTTCTTTTTGCATCTCATTCCTATTTGTGATTATTGTTCCTAGGTATTTGAATTCAGCCACTTCCTCAAAATTTCCCTCATTTGTCATTAGCTGTCCATTTCCATTATATACTGAATTTCTACGTGTGACCATATATTTATTTTTACTGATATTTATTTCCAGTCCTAATTTCTTAGTGTTACTCAATAGTGTGTGCGTGTTGGACTTTAGTATCTCCTCACTATCGGCCAGTAGTACTACATCATCAGCATAAACTAACAGCTTATTAATACCATTCAGTTGTAAGCCTTCCTCATTGTCTAAAGATTTAATTGCATGCTCTAGTACAAAATTAAATAGTAGAGGAGATAGTGCATCTCCTTGCTTCAACCCATGCTGGATTTCAAAAGTGTCTGAAAACTGTTTGCCTACACGCACCCTACTCTTTGAGCCATTTAGACACATTCGTATAAGTCTAGCTAACTTTTTAGGAATTCCGAACTCCAGCAGGATACTGCGCGTACACATTGCTATTCTTTAATATTGGAAAAGCTAAACTACTGTTTTTCAAAAGTTTGTGTTCTTTTTACAGACGTGTAATACTTTAGCAGAAGAATACAGCACTGGGCCATGGTTCATTCAACAAGGAAATATAGATCATGTAAGAAAATATTTAATTACTCCATAAGCTCACGAAAGAAAATGTTACATTGTTGAAATTTTAAACTACTATTTCCGTTAATATATATTTTTTAAAAAATCAATACTTTCTGTATTATTAATTTATATTTATGTTAGGAAGCTTTTCAAAGATTCTGTAACCTTCATCAGACTAAGTTCTTAAAAATATTAAATTCGATCATATTTCTTTCTTAAGATGTGCTCGTTTCTCCACACTGTTTACTAATCGAGATAAAATATACATGCTATTGAATGTTATAGCAGCTATTGTTCGCAGAATATCTATCTACCTGTTCTGTATCTTCGGGTTTTTACAGCTGCTGCCGTCGTCCCGTGCCAAACCTCCAAAGCCTATGACCTTGGGCATCTTCAATGCTTAGCCTACTTGCTTGCATTAATGTCTTCACGTTTTCCTTCCATATTAACTTCGGTCTCCCTCTCTTCCTCCTTCTGGTCGGATGCTTTTGATATAGTTGCTTTGGTCATCGCTCATCTTCCATTTTTAAAACGTCCTAACCAATTTAATTCCTTCTCCTCAATTCTTTCAATTGTGCTTTCTTCTGCTTCCATTATGTTTCTAATTTCCTTATTTGTGACATGTTTTAATCTAGACTTTCTGGCACTTCTGCGTAAATAATCCATTTCTAGAGCTATTAGCCTATTCTTGTAGTACTTATTGATTGTCCATATCTCACTTCCATACATTGCAACAGATTCCACCAATGTTTTACCAATATATTTTTTTGTGTATTTCCAAATATGCTTATCCCACCATATGGAATTTAAGGATGATATTATTTTGCTACTCAATTGACAGTATTATATTTCCTTTATTATATTATTAATCCCCTGACCACTAAAATTTGAGACACCCTAAATAAATAGTTAAACCTTAGAAAGTATTGTGTTTTGAAATCACTAATTAGAGTTTAGATTCCTCTTTTAACTTTGTGACTACTTAAATATGTTCACTAAATAGCAAGAAGAATAGTAGAAAAAGGAGCTGGTACAGGTTGAACTGTCTACCCTCCTTTAGCAAGAAGAATAGCACATGCTGGAGCATCAGTAGACTTGGCAATCTTCTCTCTTCACTTAGCAGGTGTTTCCTCTATTTAGGAGCCGTAAATTTTATCTCTACTATTATTAATATAAAACCTATTAGTACATGTCACCACTAATAAATAATTACTAATATTTTTGAAACAATAAATTTATTAATATTTTAGCTTCAAATTCTTCGAGAATATTTTTATCAAATATACATATATTTTAATTAACCCTGATACACAAGGTACAAAAATAACATAAACTTTTAAAATAAATAATGTCATCCTACACATATTCAATTCTATGTTTTATATTCTCTTTGCCTATACCTTCAATGTTGTCCATAATTATTCCCAAATATTTAGTTTGTTTCACTTGTTTTATTTGGATTCCTTCCTCCAATATTAAATGTTCTCTTTCATTGCTAATTATTGCCACATATTCTGTTTTTTTTGTAAATTTACTGTGATACCCCATGATTCATATGTGTTTTTCAACCTTTTTATCATGAATTCCATATCAAATTTGTTGAAATCGTATATATTCTAAGTAGTCTCGTCCTTGTCATACAGATGGCACTACCATTTCCTGGTACTCTTCACATGCCCAAGACGTTCCTTTCAAGAAGAATAGATGGCAGGGAAAAGCGACAAATATTTGGAGGCGGATTATAGAGGTATAATTAAGATATTTTGAATCAATATATTTCATTTTTATTATTCAATTATCTTTTAAAAATGCATGTTAGAGCACTGCTGTGGTCTAGAGGTATCATTAACTAACACGCAACGGACCTAGGGCGGGCTGAAATTACACAGCTCTAAAAAAAAACGTTTTTGTTGCCCTGGATATCTCAGCGAATTACTATGTTTTCAAGTGCGCAGTTTACGAATATATTCATGAAAGTGCTGAATGTGCTCTAGTTTTTATGATTTTTGCGTATCTTATATCTTAAACAGTAAACGGCTTGTTACTAATAAAATTTGTGTGTCCAGTCATATTTCTGCACATTTTTTTCGCACACACAAACATCATGTGATCCCCAATCCGCACCCCTCACTCCGCACATCGGCCATGATCTCAGTTATTTGATAAAATTAAAGTACTCACGACGTGCATCTGGATATGATAAAACAATTCGTCAAAGAGTTGGACAAAGAAGGAGAATGTTTCAAATAAGCTCAGTATGTAAAAGTTAAAAGGCGGAATATTTGATGGTCCTCAAATTCGGCAATTGATGAAAGATGCAAATTTTATCAAAGTTATGACTGTTCAGAAAGTGAAGCTTGGAAGGGTTTTGTATTGGTAATAGAAAATTTCCTAGGTAACTATTAAGCACCAAATTATAAAAAAATTGTGCAAAACATGTTGACAAGCTTCAAGATTCTGGGAGCAAATATGAGTATAAAGTTACACTTTCTCCACAGTCACCTGAATAGATTTCCGGATAATTTAGGAGATTATAGTGATGAACAGGGAGAGCACTTTCACCAGGATCTAAAAGTAATGGAGTGAAGGTGTTAGGGTAGACGGGACCATCACATGATGGCAGATTACTGCTGGTCTTTAAAAAGAGATTGTTCCCTAAAAAATTATAGAAGAAAATTTTATAAATGCGTTTCACTGAAGTATACCATGGGTTTTCGACATTTTTCTTTCTATTTACGTTGGTGTATACTAATTTTAAAAAAAAATTGACGTTATAAATATATCTGTTATATTTTTTTCATATTTTCCGATTTTTGTAATGTAAAATGAAAATAAAGATTTAGAAAAAAAACCAGAGCAAATCTTCCAAAATCATTGATAGTTTCATGAATTGTGAGCATAAATATATCCGAAATTAATCTTATATCAAGGGCAACAAAACCACTGTTGACCAGTGTTATCGGTTGAAGTTGTTTTAAGATTTTCCTTAACTGTGAGGATTATCCAGAAAATCTGGTCCACAACGTCCAATAAAATCATAATTGTCACCAATCATATTCAATATAATTAACCCTTAAAATTGCAAAACACAAATTTCCTCTGTTAGTTATTTGAATATGGCGGACCGCAGTGAAAACGGAATCTTGTATAACTGTTATTATTAGGTATATTATATAATTAGATACACGTTTAAGTGGTTTATTTTTGTTCGTTTTCTTCTGATTTATTTAAAATGTTAAATCAATTAAATCAACTGATGTATCCAAAAGGATACATTACGAATTTAAGGTTAATTAAGAGACAACATAAACATCTAGTTCAGAACATCGAAACTAGTGGTGCACGTGCGGAAATGTACTAATTACCATGTAAGGTTGTCGAGATTATCTACGTTTTGCAACAAACTGCATTACAGTAAATGTATTAGTTTCTGCTCTATAACAGTTTATTATTGGTAGTGTTAGTACTGGACACCCTATATAAGTAGACCATCATAAATACACAGGACTCTTGTAGTTTAATAAAGAACACACACACTACCATACACTTATATCTTTAATCCCTTTTATGAAATAAAATTATTTTAGTTTTTGAGTACAACGTCGATTAATATTTCAATTTGGACCAAATTTCTTTGTTAGGTTTAAAATGATGTTATTGTTTTTATACGTTAATATAGTATAATAGTTTACATTTCGATAGTTTACATTTTAAAACTAAATGTAACTAACAAGGGACCTGTCATCCATTGCATGCCGAAACCTACCTTGAAATTTCATTTAGAGATGCGTTGTGATGTACAAAGGCCATGTCCAAAAAAACTACCATTTTAACTGCAAGGCACTAAAATCCAGTGTCAAATCTTATATAAACTATAAGGAAGTGATGAAACTCCTGTATTGGCCGATTACATTACCCGCCGTCCGCGCCGCGTCACACTTCACTCCACTCCGCTCTTAACTCATGCAGGGTTGTATACCTCTGCTCCGTACAGTGGGTTGCCATTGTTGGATTTTGGCTTCTATTTCTGTGCCTTGCAGTTAAATACGACAGATTATTTGTATTTATTTGTTATGGACACGGCCTTGATTCATCATAACGCTTCTCTGAGAGAAATTTCAAGGCAGGTTTCGTCATGCAATGGTTGACAGTTTCCTTGTAAGAATAAGGAGTAATATGATAAACATTCTTTTCTGAGTTTTTTCCTTCAAATCTCCCAATTATAACTCTTTATTTCTGAATCATTTGGTAACACTGAGCATAAAATAGAAACTTTTTTTTCTCTCAGAAAGAAAAATATGTGATTCTGACAGTATTTTTTCTCCTGAATTCAAATACGATATCGGGTTTTCTCCATCACGCAAGGTTTCAAACACTTTAATATTTTCTACATTCATAACTACACAATATTCGAATATTCGGACTCACCTAGAAAGTAAAAAATGACGATTTTCTGCTATATTTCACCTGTGGAGCATCCCTCTTGATGGTCCAACAATAATCGGCTAGCATATTAGGATTCCATTTGCCTTGATATCTCTTTTCCATAGCTGAAATCTTCTGATGAAAGTGTTCCCCGTTACATTTTACAGTGGGCAAATGGACGAAAAAACATTTATTTAAAAAATAATTATTTAAATCCATTAATTGAAATTTAAATAAAAAAAACTGCGGGTGATGGAGAAATTCCGAATACATATTTGAAAACAGGATAAAAATTGTATTAAGTACAACTATTGGTACTCATGAGATAAAAATCATGTTGACCAGTGTAATATTCATTCATTCATAATTAACTGAGGAATCGTACAATTTTTCTTGTGAAATGATTTTTGAAACGTTTCTCTGTATTGTTTGTGTATATATAATTCGCAATGAAATATTTAATCCCAGCTGCTCATATTCTAATTATGGAAAAGGGAAAATGGCGTTTTTATCTATGGAGTTCAAGATTTTTGCTTTCATTTGTAATCGAGCTTACACGCAGTGGTCAGAATTCAACGTATCCATGCTACGTATACAACATGTCATCCTCTATTGAGCCACGTGATTCGTAGATCAAAATTATAATATTACCATACCTTATAAATGTTCTTCTGAGGATTATGCAACAAAAAAATCATAGGTAAAAATAACCTTGTTTCTTAACGCAGAATCGCCTATATAGTGCTAGGGCACATATTTGCACTTTGGCTTTTATAACATATATATCTGTTGTCATAAACTACTCAAGTAATTTTACATAATAAGAATATGAAAATTGTTTTCATGATATTTCATAAAACGATAATATAAATTGTTATATTTCATTCTGCTTGTGTTCATGAACGAGTGAGATCTATCGTGAAAGAAAATACAGAGATAACATCTATAAAATTTGGAACATTTGTTAAAATTCAGCATATTTGTAAACAATTGCATATCCCTTTTGCAGATTGATTCTGATTCAACAAAGGAAATTAATGGACAACAAAATCTTCTTCCAAATAATGTTGATGATAATAATGGGAAAACGAAATTGGAGAAGAACAAAGATTATAAAGTATTTGGCTTCAATAAAACTTCATCAAATAAAAGAATAACGGAACACGAAAAGAAAGCAGATGACTACAGAAAGGTTGGTTCTGAGTATATGGACGAATACAAGAAGCTAGATGAACAAGCGATTCAACACGAGAAAGAAATAGCACAATTAACGAAACAGGTAGAAGAATACGAGGACAATGCAAAATCGTACATGACGAAATCTCAGGAATATGAAAGTCTAGCGAAACAACAGCAGTATACTTCGAGAAAACTTTTTGCAAGAGCTGCATATGAAAGCCGGAAAGCTTCTGCATCAGAAATGCAAGCAAAAGCTGCAATAACATTAGCAGAAGAACACAGAAAAATCAAAGATAAATTCTTATCACTAGCTTCTGATATGGAAAATAGTGCAAAAGACGCTGATGAGAAAGCTAAAGTACAAATGAAGCAAGCAGCTGATTTTGAAGCAAAAGCTAAAGAATTTGAAGTTCAACGTCTGGAATATTTGAATAAATCAGATGCTGCGGAACGACAAGCTTTCGAATCAATAAGTCAATCAAGAAAATATCATTCAAGATCCCAAGAGATGAATCACAGTGCCAAACAAATGGCTATGACAGCAAAATACCTAAAAGAAATGCATAATCAGTACAATCTTGCAGCTGAAGCAAAACGAACACTTGCAAAAAAACAAGAAGAGGATTATAAGTTTTTGAACGAGAAATCGAAAGAAGTTGGAGAAGAATCTATGTCTGTTGGGGCATCCGGTGCTGAAATGCACGAATCACAAAAAATGGAAGTTGATATGTTCAAGAAAAATCATGACTTCAATGATAATTTACTTAAATTTGACAATCTCACAGCATTAAAATAGAATCATATTTTTCTATCAATATATGTACAGTTTATTACCAGCCAATGAATCTCAAAATCACAAAAGTCTAATGTATATTTTACCAGAAAATAAATTAATTATACTTTGTACTATTTGAGTTCCTTTTTTTTCCCCCACAGATATGGTATTATCGATTTAGCAAATTGTTGTGTTTTTTATATGACATAATGACAATGGAATTAATTTAATGAATATAAATGGGACTCTCGAAGTTTTTTAATTATGCAAAAAGGTCAAAATTCACAATTTTGATAATATTTGTGTCACATGTCAAGATTTCAGTGATTTTAAAAATGTATAAATTTTCTCTCCTGCTTCTGATATCAGATTTATTTGCTATTTACTTTATTTGCCTTTAACATATTTTAGTTCCAGTTTAGCATGATTAATTTCCAAAATAAATAATTTTACAGTTTAAAATATTTATTTCTTATTTACAAATCGGTTGATTATAGGAAAACTATGCAAATCATTTCCAATTAATCTGATTTTCTTGATTGAATTTATGAAAATATATTATATAAATTTTCTGGATATTTTCGAAATTTATAATTACATTTGGATTTAGAAAAAACTGGGAGATTCAATGTTGTTCTAATAGGCCTATAAATACACTATTAATATCAATCTTAAGCACGATGATCCTTGTCCTTTAATCCATTATATTATCCTCTTCGCTTAATTTTATTCCTTTAAAAAACTTTTTTGTGTGTTTTCAAAATAAAACTTTACACTTAATGGATTATTTCAAAATGTAATATTAATGTCATGCACATGTTGACACTCTTAGTTTGATGTAACTATTTTAATAAATAATACTATAAGTTACATAATATATAATTATTTTTCTTGTGTATCTTAAAATGCTGCTAAATAAATTATCATCATTTCTCACGTGTATTATACTAACCCCAATTTACTGATCTATGTAATTTACTGTGCCTCAGTTAGCAAAAATAACTGCGCCATTTATCGAAATTTATTTAATTCATTTCACTTAAATAAATTTTAAAATAATATTTTTTTCCCAATATTTTGGAACATTGCATTATAATATGTTTTGAATTGTTTTGTGAATCTTTATTGTTCTTGGTACTTCAGATATTGCACGATATTTAAAGATATGAATTAGTCATCATCATCATCATCACCCCAGGGATTAGGCAATTGCCCGTTCCGACTTCATAATGCATCAGCCCAACGTCTTCTAGGTCTTCCAACATCACGTCTTCCTCTTGCTTGATAATTTCTTGCTAACATTGGATATCTCTTCTTACTCATTCCATCCATATGATAAATCAGTCTGTAATTCGTGACCTTATCCAATAAAGGCTGTACTTTCAATTCTTATATCCTCATTTCTTATTCTATCAAGTCTTGTACTTGTCTTAGGAACCTCATCTCCGCCATCTGTATTAGTTATAAACTATTTATGATCGGGTCTAATACTGATAATAAGTGAAGTGCACATAGTGTATCTATGTTTACAGCGACAATATTAACTATTTTATAGATTTATGTACTTAATCCAAATTGTCATCCCCCAAACAAACTGGGAACTAACATGGCGTAACCTTTTACAGATTGACACCAATTATGGACAAATGGACTTTGATTTTGGAAAGAATAATCATACATTATATGATGACATCAGAAATATAAACGACGGAATGAAAACAGAAGTAGAAAAGAACAAACAATTCAAATATTTCGGATACAACCAGAAAGACACTAAGAAAAATGTCAAAGAAATTGAAAATAAAGGAAATATGTACAGAAAGATTGCAGCCGAATACTATGAAGAATCCAAGAAGTTAGAACTTGAAGCTGAAATGCACCAAAAGCGAGCTCTTGAAGTTTCCAGAAAGGTTGGATTATTCCAGTCAAGAGCAAAGGCATTTGAAGCAAAAGCAGTTAGATTCAGCAATAAAGCTCAAGAATTTCAAGAAGCTTCAAAGATGTTCTTCATCAAAGCTGATGAAGTGAGTCGATTGGCATCAACAGCTGATATTCAAGCAAAAGCAGCCTCGGCATCAGCCAATGAATATTCAAATTATGTTCAATTGAATCAGAACTATGTCACACAATTGAAGAAAAGTGCAGATCAAGCAGAGGGAAGAGCGAAATTACAAATAAAACAAGCGGAAACGTTACACGCAAAAGCGAAACAATGCAATGTTCAGAGGAATGATCTTTTGATGCGATCAGGATTGGCTGAGAAACATTCTAAAGAATCGTACAGATTCTCCGAAGAATATCAGAAGAAAGCAGAGGAATTCTATCATAAAGCGAAACTTACTACCATGAAATCAAAATATTTGAATGAGTTATACCAGCATTTTAAATTGACTAGGTATGAAAATAAAAATTTAGCTAGAAAAAAAGAAGAAGATTCTTTATTCCATCAACAAAAATCTAAAGAGACGAGTGAAATTACTTCATCAGTTGGGGCAAGAGGAGCAGAAATGCGAGAATCTGGAAAAATTGAAATTAATTAGAGGGATTGATGAAAAACATTTTAACAAATCTCTTTTAATGGATATATATAAAATTTAAGTTAATAAACGAATCCATTTGAAGGCTATGATTCTCATTTTATAGAATAAATAATATATTACAAGCGCCAAATAATAAATCATACACATATACACACAAAAAGTGCGAAATGGAATAAAATTAGCACTGTTAATAATTTTGTAACACTATTTTATAGAATTGCATATATATATATATTTATTTATTACATTTTAGTCTTTTATTTTACTCAATCTGGATTATAGGCCTTACAAGGGAACTGTAAACCATTGCAAGCCGAAATATACTTTGACATTTCTCCCAGAGAAGCGTTGTGATGTACCAAGGCCGTGTCTAAAAAAATATCTGCTGTTATTAACTGCAAGGCATAGAAATCGAAGCCTGAATCCAGTGATGGCAATCCACAATACGTATCAATTGGACGTCCCTACTTGAATAAGGGCGGAATGAAGTGAGGTGGAACGTAGTGCTGACGGCAGGTAGTGAGGATTATCCAATATAACAATTCAGGCGTTGTATTACTTTCCTGTAGTTTCAATAAAAGATTTGGCTGTGACGTTTAATGTTTTGCAGTTAAAAACGACATGTATTTTTTGTACACTGTTTTGGTTCATCTTACTTACTCACTGGTACATTCGAACCCGTAGGTTCATGGCCACGCGGACATAAGCTCTCCATACATCCCTATTCTGAGCTAATGTTTTCCAATCATCCGCTCTCATTTTCACCGGGTATTTCAAAATTCTCTCAAATTCATAGTTAATGTTATTCTCCCACCTCATTCTTGGTCTACCAACTGGGCGTTTTCCCTCCGGCTTTCCTACAAGAAGTTTCCATGCAAGTCTTTCATTCCCCATACGTGCAACATGTCCTGCCCATCGCAGTCTACGAGACTTAACTGTTCTTATTATATCTGGCTTCCTATAAAGACCATGTAGTTCATTGTTATTTAGTCTTCTCCATGCACCTGTCTGTTCATCTCTCTTTGGTCCAAACATTTTCCTAAGTACTTTATTCTCAAATACTTGTAATCATCTTTCCTCCCTTAAAGTAAGAGTCCATGTTTCCACCCATACAATATAACTGGTAGTTTTGATTCATCAAAACACATTTTTCTGAGAAATTTCGGGGCAGGATTTGGTATACAGTGGTTGATAGTTACCTTGTTAATAATACATATAACCTTAAAATTAAGAAATCCAAACTTTTATAAAGTGTTATAAAATTGTACTAAATGCCTTGACCCAACAACCCAAGAATGCACTTGGTGTAGCCTATAACTTAACCTACCGGTTACTGTCCTCTATCCACATGTGTCATTTTAGAGGTAGTCTGTCATCGAGTCGGTATAGGAGTGACTTGAATTCGGCATGTGTGGTCCCTCAGCCGTTAACGGTGATTTTCTAAACCTGGAGCTGCTAATTATTGTATATATATCCAAATTCCTCATGATGCAAGTGGGTATAGGTCCCGTACTGCATGATGTTCCATGAGAAAATTAATTTCCCGTTTAGGGATTGGTCTCAACGCATATTCTGTAACTCTGCGCTAAAGCATGATGCCTTACACCGCTATGGTATGACGCTGAACTCCACTTATTACAAAGTGTATATACATAATGTGAATTATTCGTAAAGACACGCGATTACAAATCAAATAAACATATAACACTGTTTTGAAGTTCTTTTTTTTATTATTTCTCCTACATGAACAAAGATTTTTGTGTCAAACTGAATGCAGTGTAAGGAAAAACTCACTAGCACTGTCGAATACGGAGGTTCATGGCCGAGCGAACGTAATCTTTCCACACATTCCTGACCTGAGTTCATATCTTCCAATCGTTTCCTGTATAATTCCCTTCTCACAAATATAGGTTAAAGTTAATGTCGATTACAAATAAATGAATTATAAAACATAATACAATAATACACAGTGTGAGTTTTATGTCCCAACACCTTTCAAAAAACGTTAAACTGAAAATAAGTAAAACTATTATTCTACCAGTTATATTATATGGGTGCGACACATGGACTCTTACTTTAAGGGAGGAAATGAGATTACGAGTTTTTAAGAATAATGTTCTTAGGAAAATTTTTGGACCAAAGAGAGATGAACAGACAGGTGAATGGAGAAGACTACTTAACAATGAACTACATGGTCTTTATAGGAAGCCAGATATACTAAGAACAGTTAAGTTTCGTAGACTGAGATGGGCAGGACATGTTGCGCGTATGGGGAATGAAAGATTTGCATGGAAACTTCTAGTAGGAATGCCAGAGGGAAAACGCTCAGTTGGTGAACCATGAATGAGGTGGAAGAACAACATTAACTATTTTTATTATTGATTTCGTACATCTCAATGATGGATAAATCATATTTGAAGAGAAAAATTATACGCTCAGACCGGGACTTGAACCCGGGAACCTTGGTTCTCTAGACCAACTGCTCTACCAACTGAGCTACCTGAGCAAGTACCGATCTTAAACGCAAATCTTTCTCTATATACATTGTAATTCCCGTCCACCAAATGCTGTGAAGCCATGCTTCTATCTTGCAAATGACGGCTTCCTTTATTAAGAAGACATATTTGGGAATTATACATTATAGCCAGTACGCGCTTTTTCCAAGTTTTTATTATTGATTTCGTACATCTCAATGATGGATAAATCATATTTGAAGAGAAAAATTATACGCTCAGACCGGGACTTGAACCCGGGACCCTTGGTTGTCTAGACCAAGTGCTCTACCAACTGAGCTACCTGAGCAAGTACCGATCTAAACGCAAATCTTTCTCTATATACATTTTAATTCCCGTCCACCAAATGCTGTGAAGCCATGCTTCTATCTTGCAAATGACGGCTCCTTTATTAAGAAGACATATTTGGGAATTATACATTACAGCCAGTACGGCTTTTTCCAAGTTTTTATTATTGATTATTGATTTCGTACATCTCAATGATGGATAAATCATATTTGAAGAGAAAAATTATACGCTCAGACCGGGACTTGAACCGGGACCCTTGGTTCTCTACACCAAGTGCTCTACCAACTGAGCTACCTGAGCAAGTACCGATCTAAACGCAAATCTTTCTCTATATACATTGTAATTCCCGTCCACCAAAAACATTAACTATGATTTGAGGGAAGTAGATTATATAGGGAATGATTGGAAAACATTAGCTCAGGATCGGGATGTATGGAGAGCTTATGTCCGCGCGGCCATGAACCTACGGGTTCGATAGTGCCAGTGAGTAAGTAAGTATGAGCCTATAATGAAATTATTACGTAGGTCACGAAATAGTTTATGAAAGTAGTTTAAGATACATTCATACTTTTCATACAAATGTATTAGTGTGTTATGTCGTAATGTTTTACAAAATAAATATTCAAAACTTGGTTCATAAACATAGTTTATTACGATTATAATATGTTCAGAAAAAATCACATCTGATTTTGATCTACAAATAAATGTAAATTGTATTTTTACCGCGATCTGTACCATCATCATTAATTGATTTATTAAAAAATAATTTACATAATTGAAGTTTGAATATTTTATGTTGAAAATTGCATGATACATTCCTTGAATATTTATTTATATATCTGCAAAGTTTTGTTACATAATATCTAAAACTGACTAAGTTATGAGCGAATTTCTACCTGGATGCAAAACCACATGCGTCCCTCCTTAAATTATCCTTACTCCATTTCTTGTAGCTTCCATTTCTGGCATATAAAAATATTTCTTCTAAGAGAATGAAATTAGGCAAAGTTATTTTAGGCATAAAGCTAAATGATCCTGTGGAACAGAATCGTTATTTCACTAATGTGTACACAATAAAATTAATTAAAAATACTGGAGCTTATAATTTTATTTTTATAATTAAGATGTTTAAGAAAATTCTGTTCCACAGAAATTTTATTATTATCATCATCATAGTACATTCACGAATTTATTGTTGACCTGTTTCGGCCTCGAGAGAAACGCCATCCAGAAGTCTTTTGAGTGGACGTCCTGGTCTTCTTCTCCCTGCAGGTTGATATCTTAACATTAGTTTGGGTATTCTGTGATCTTCCATTCGATGAACATGTTGTATCCATCTTGGCTTATAATCAGAAATTTTGTTTTCTAAAGATTCCATGTGTAATTCTTCTAAGATGTCTTCATTTTTTTTGTGATCTAGTTGTGTGTATCCTGCAGTCCTCCGAAGATATCTCATTTCAGCAGATCTAAAGTCTCTGTATATCCTTCTGTTTCAACGTCCATACTTCGCTACCATACAAAAGAGTTGGAAGAGCCAGTGTTTTATACACTTTCAGTCTTGAATGCTTTTGGACTAACTGTGGCTTGAAGATAGAATTTATTAACCCTAAAATTCTTAAAAATTTAGATATTTTTGCATTTACATCCTTTTCTTCTTCATATGAGATATTACATCCTAGATATGTAAAATTATTCACCTGCTCCAAAATTTTATTGTCCAGTACAATTTTACTTCTGACAAGATCTACACCTTGAAATGCCATAATTTTTGTTATTATTTTTATTATTATCTTTTATATAATCACTCGAAATTTAAGTTCATAATGCGAAGCGAATTTGAGAAAATGGTTCTACCAACGTATTTAATAAAATATACGTCATTCTGCGCAATTAATTAAAATAGAAATATTTTATCTTAAAAACGGCATGGTACATTTCTTTCGTCCTTAATATGTATGAAATGTTCGGTTACATTATCTTTAAAATTGACTGTGTCATGAAAAAATGTCTATCTAGGAGGAATAAAACCTCATACGTTCCCTTTCAATTATATTTATAGGCAAGATGCATTTATTTATTTCTGTTCGACAAAATTTGAATGCCAGTTTTGAGTTTATATATATATATATATATATATATATATATCCATCCATAGTAATTCTGCCCGAAGGCAGGTCCTTCACTGCAATCATAGCATTTGCATGCTAATGCTTGCAGCTTTACTAGGGAATTGTAGGTGTGGTAGCTTCCCGTTGCTTTCCACATCGGTGACGGATGATGATGATAATGATAAGAATGATGATGATGGCCATATGATTTCGGGGACCGTTTGGGCCTTAAAGTTTTCCTGACGTTTGTCTTGCAGGTAAGGAAAAACACCCCGATAAAAACATCACCCAGAAAAACTGCCCCGACCGGTGATCGAACCCGGGCCCGCTGCGTGACAAGGCAGCACGCTACTTCGAGACCACAGCGGTGGACATATATATAAGCATTGTGATGTGCCAAGGCCATGTCCAAAAAATATATGCCGTTTTTAACTGCAAGGCAATAAAATCCAGCGTCAGATCTCACATTAAAAATATAAGGAAATAATTCAACTCATGGATTATTAGATTGGATATTCCTCACTACCTGCCGTCCGCGCCGCGACCTGCCTCACTCCTCTCCGCTATCACTTAAGCAGGGAGTCCATCTACTCCATTCACTGGGTTCGCATTGCTGGATTCTGGTCTCGATTTTTCTGCCTTGCAGTTAAAAACGGCAGATAATTTTTGGACACGGCCTTGATAAATCACAACACTTTTCTGGGTGAAATTTCAAGGTAGGTTTCGGCATGCAATGGTTAACAGTTCCCTTGTTAGCTTTAATTAGTCAGCACGTTGTTGAATTTTTTAGAGATTTGGTTTCAAAATTTTAACCTCATAGCAACACACATTAAACACACGAAATGAAATTAAATTGTTATAAACTTATAACATTAAATTTAACATGAATGTAAATAATTTTATTTTAAATGCACGCTGCTGATTTCGCAGTTTGCGATGTTTATTTGAGTAATGAGGATGTCATTTATCCCAATCACTGGCATTTTCAAATATAGCAAATGCCACTTTTTGCAAGCTGATTAAAAAAATTGTGCTTAAGGTAATGTATTGTATTGTCAGCCTATGTTTTCCCTTTACAGAGATTTAGGCGCTCTCCCCCTACAGGGAAGAATTTGAACCATACTAATTTAGTTACACTTGTTTTCGTATAGATGTCATTTTGAGTGGTACGTGGTCTGCGTTCCGCCTCATACTGACATCTAGGAAACCAAGGTAGTACTAGGATGGGAACGTTCGAAATTTTGCTTAAGGCCTTTTCATACATGCTTAAGGATTTTTACGACCTGAAAATCTTCAGACTCGAGACCCCGGCTTAAAGTCCCCCCCGGAGGACTTGCTACCTTGGATTTTCCGTCCTAAAAATCCATCGACCTCGCGCCGGGTCTTGGAACCCGCGACCCTAGAGACCATAGGCAAGGAGCAAATAACCACTAGCCCACAGCAGCCGATTGTGCTAAAGTATCAATAGATATCGGATAGGCTTAGTCGGAAGTCGATATTAGCTGTACATCAATTTTCATAGTAAGATATTACATTTCCTCATCTGGTCCATTCTGCAAAGATCAAAACCCTTCTACTCTTCTTAAAAATTTCATCTCGGCTACTTGGATTTTACTTTCTTGTTTGCTAGTGATAATCCAAGATAATATCCGTAAAGAACTGCAGATCTACTCCATAAAAGAAACATATCTAATAACAAGAAACAATGGAAAGAACATGTGACAGAAATAAAGGAAGGAAGTAGATTACCAAATAAAATCTTACATTATTTTCCGAGAGGAAGAAGAGATATCGGATATCTTCGGAAGAGAAGAATGGTCTTAGGCCGGTATTCAGAAACCAAGCTTTACGCAAAGAACGACTCTTTCCCCCTCTCTATGACGTAGAGAGTATTCATAAAACCGGTTTTACGGAACCAAGCTTTACGCAAAGAACGACTCTTTCCCCCTCTCTATGACGTAGAGAGTATTCATAAAACCGGTTTTATTAATACTCTCTACGTCATAGAGAGGGGAAAAGAGTCGCTCTTTGCGTAAAGCTTGGTTCCGTTTTAAGAATACTCTCTACGTCATAGAGAGGGGGAAAGAGTCGCTCTTTGCGTAAAGCTTGGTTTCTGAATACCGGCTATAGATCTATTAGTGAAGACGGAACTGGCAATCAATGCCTAAACGAGGAAGTGAAAAAAGGACATATTATAGTAATGGATTTGACACTAATCTCAGCCACTCTTGTCATTTTATTTTTTATCACTTTTCATACCGTAGTCTCCTTTAAGGTACTAGGGATCAAGTTGAGCTTAAAACCGCCGTAACTCTCACCAATCAGTTTAGCGACTCAAAAACTATGGATTAGACTCTAATCTAGATCCCTTTGTAGTTTTTTTCATTCTCAACACCCTCACCCCCCCGCGGGGGCTAGGTATTAAATTTGGAGCACGCGTAGTGGGTTAAGGCAGTGCGCTACAAACCGAAGGTGAGAGTTCGAGTTTCATGGGGTCAGGATTTTTAAACGATCCAAGCCTTCCTGGGCACCATGGCACTGGGGTCTACTCACCTCTACAAATGTGTATCAGACGCTTGTTCTGGGGTAGACGGCGGTGCCGTTCATCTGTGCTGATTGTCCTCGAGAATTGGGAGCCTTAACCTTCCTCCTCCCCCAAGGGTCTTCTATGACCTTTAATGGTCACTTCATCTTTACCTCTGGGTGTTTAAATTTGACTGTCCCCAGACGTCACCTGTTGTGCTACGAACCCAAAACTAATATTATAATTTTTATTATTTATAGCTCCATCTCACTCCCCTCTTAGGAGTGTTGTAGTATAAGCTTGCTTTCACTTGGCATAGAGATAGA